>JAPQNM010002159.1:65000-98894 GCA_029783475.1 Metacarcinus magister | reverse complement strand
TTTTACATTAAAAGGGCAATAGCTAAGGGAAAACAAATAAGTAAAAAAAATCCCGCTTGTCGCCAGACCCTGTAAAGAGGACAGTAGGAGAATAGAATGAAGGGGTGGAGATCCAGTTAACATTAGAGGTGTCTTGACACTCCTCTCTTGAAAGAGTTCAAGTCATAGGCAGGTGGAAAAACAGACAAAGGAAGAGAGTTCCAGAGTTTACCAGTGTAAGGGATGAAAGAGTGAAGATACTGGTTAACTCTAGCATTAGGAAGATGGACAGAATAAGGATGAGAAGAAGTAGAAAGTCTTGTGCAGCGAGGCCACGGGAGGGGGGGAGGCATGCAGTTAGCAAGTTCAGAAGAGCAGTCAGCATGAAAATAGCGGTAAAAGATAGATAAAGATGCAACATTGCGGCGATGACTTAAAGAATCAAGAAAGTCAGTTAGAGGAGGAGAGTTGATGAGACGAAAAGCTTTAGACTCCACCCTGTTTAAAAGAGCTGTGTGAGTTGAGCCCCCCCAGACATGTGAGCCATACTCCATACATGGGCGGATAAGGCCCCTGTACAGAGCAAGCAGCTGAGAGGGAGAGAAAAATGGACGCAGATGCCACAGGACACCTAACTTCTTGGAAGCTGATTTAGCAAGAGTAGAGATATGAAATTGCCAGTTTAGATTTTTAGCAAAGGATAGACCGAGTGTGTTTAATGTGATGGAGAGGGGAAGTTGAGTGTCATTGAAGAAGAGAGGATAGTTATCTGGAAGGTTATGTCGAGTAGATAGTTGTAGAAATTGAGTTTTTGAGGCATTGAACAAAACTAGGTTTGCTCTGCCCCAATCAGAAACAAGTGAAAGATCAGAAGTTAAGCGTCCTATAGCATCTCGCCTTGAGTCATTTAATTCTTGTTGGGTTGGGCGTCTGTTGTACGACGTTGAAAAATGCAAGGTGGTGTCATCAGCATAGGAGTGGATAGGGCATTGAGTCAGATTTAGGAGATCATTAATGAATAATAGAAAGAGAGTGGGTGATAGGACAGAACCCTGAGGAACACCACTGTTGATAGTTTTAGGAGAAGAACAATGACCGTCCACTACAGCAGCAATAGACCGGTCGGAAAGGAAACTAGAGACGAAGGTACAGAGAGAAGGATAGAATCCGTAGGAGGGTAGTTTAGAAATTAAAGATTTATGCCAGACTCTATCGAAGGCTTTCGATATGTCAAGGCCGACAGCAAAGGTTTCACCGAAGTCCCTAAAAGAGGATGACCAAGATTCAGTTAGGAAAGCAAGAAGATCACCAGTAGATCGGCCTTTACGGAAACCATACTGGCAATCAGAGAGAAGGTTGTGAGCTGATAGATGCCTCATTATCTTCTTGTTAAGGACAGATTCAAAGGCTTTAGAAAGGCAGGAAATCAAAGCTATAGGGCGGTAGTTAGAAGGATTGGAGCGGTCACCCTTTTTAGGGACAGGTTGAATGTGAGCAAACTTCCAGCAAGAAGGATAGGTAGAAGTAGAGAGACACAGACGAAAGAGTTTGACCAGGCAGTGAGCGAGTTCGGAAGCACAGTTTTTGAGAACAACAGGAGGGACTCCATCCGGACCGTAAGCCTTCCGAGAATCAAGGCCAGAGAGGGCCTGGAAAACGTCATAATAAAGAATTCTAATTTTAGGGATGAAGTAGTCAGAGGGTGGAGGAGTAGGAGGAATATGCCCAGTATCATCCAAAGTAGAGTTGGTAGCAAAGGTTTGAGCGAAGAGTTCAGCTTTAGAGAAAGAAGAGACAGCTGTGGGGCCATCTGGTTGAATTAAAGGAGGGAAAGATGAAGAAGTAAAATTGTTAGAGATATTATTGGCTAGATGCCAGAAATCACGAGAAGAGTTAGAGTTGGAAAGATTTTGACATTTTCTATTGATGAAAGAGTTTTTAGTAAGTTGGAGAATAGATTTGGCATGATTACGGGCAGAAATATATAGGGCATGAGTTTCAGCAGATGGATGGCTACGGTACCGTTTGTGAGCCGCCTCTCTATCATTGACAGCACGAGAACAAGCAGAGTTAAACCAGGGCTTTTTAGCTTTAGTATTAGAGAAAGTATGAGGAATGTATAGCTCCATGCCAGAGATAATCACCTCTGTTATGCGCTCGGCACACAGAGAAGGATCTCTGACATGGTAGCAATAATCATCCCAAGGAAAATCAGAATAGTACTGCCTCAGGTCTTCCCACTTAGCAGAGTTGAAATGCCAGAAGCACCTCTGCTTAGGCGGGTCCTGAGGCTGCACTGGAGTGATAGGACAGGTAACAGAAATAAGATTGTGATCGGAGGAGCCCAATGGAGAGGAAAGTTTAACAGAGTAAGCTGAAGGGTTGGAAGTTAGGAAAAGATCAAGAATGTTGGGCGTGTCTCCAAGGCGGTCAGGGATACGGGTAGGGAACTGCACTAGCTGCTCTAGGTCATGAAGGATAGCAAAGTTGAAGGTTTGTTCACCAGGTTGGTCAGTGAAAGAAGATGAAAGCCAAAGCTGGTGGTGAACATTGAAATCCCCTAAAATGGAGATCTCAGCATAAGGAAAGTGAGATAGGATGTGCTCCACCTTGGAAGTCAAATAGTCAAAGAATTTTACATAGTCAGAGGAATTAGGTGAGAGATATACAGCACAGATGAATTTAGTTAGAGAGTGACATTGAAGTCTTAGCCAGATGGTAGAAAATTCTGAAGATTCAAGATTGTGGGCACGAGAGCAAGTAATGTCGTTACGCACATATGCGCAACAGCCAGCTTTGGATTGAAAATGAGGATAGAGAAAGTAGGAGGGAACAGAGACGGGGCTGCTGTCAGTAGTCACAGACAACTGTGTTTCAGTTAGGAAGAGAAGATGAGGTTTAGTGGAGGAGAGATGGTGTTCCACAGATTGGAAATTAGATCTAAGGCCACGAATGTTGCAGAAATCGAGAGTAAAAGTATTAGAGGAAGTGTTAAGACACCCGAGGTCGTCAGCAGAGGGGCAGTCCGACCTGGGGACATTTGTGGTCCCCTCCCCAGATGGGGACTCCGAGGCTGGGTGTGGTGAAGCCATTTTTAAATTTTGATTTGAAGAGAGTGTAAAAGTGTAAGGTGTAGTAATGTTATGTAGGTAGTAGAAGAAGTTGTCTTTAGAGGGCAGGCTGCAGCTGCTCTCTTGTGTAAATGAGACACTAAGGGAACCGGGAAGAGAGGACACGGGGAATCACTCAGTCTGCAGCACTGCCTACATCCCCGTAAGTACCTCTCCTGGAGTATTCCACCGGGCGGCAGGTGTCTACTGCCAGTATATAATGTTTTTGAGTTTTTCTATAATTATATGTATTTTTTCCAGTGTTGACATGGTGCCGATGTGCAAGACAGTGTGGGAAGTTAAAGTTAGATAAATAAGTAAATGAATTACTAAAACAAAATAGAATAAACAAATATAATTAGGAGTGCAACTAGCTGCTTCCAAGTGTGTGTGTGTGTGTGTTCTGGAATTACATATTTTATTGAAGATGCAAGAAAACAGAACTTTTTTTATTTCTGAATACTGTTGTAACCTGTAGTTTGACGTTATATAATATGTTATATAATATGTTATCCTCCAGTTTTAAGTCAGATGAGGTTACTGATCAGAATGAACACTCTTCTTCCAAGGTATAGGTTCAATGGGAGTATATAATGGATTATGTGGTGTTCTGGCTTTACTGAGTAAACTTAACTTAAGTATACGCCTTGTTTGGTGTCGGGTTCATCACAGGCTAAATGAAACCGCATTCTTAACCCTCACACTGTTGCAATGATATGTTCACTTACACAACGTGACTTGTTCCCCACAACCCATGATACTCAGAAATTGGTGTCATTAGAAATCAATTCATTACTATATTTTCTTAAAAATCTCCACATTAAGTAGCCCATAATGAAATTAGGTATACACTGGTAGCTCATTAACAGCTTTAACTTCAAGATGCTCTCACTACCAGACCGAATACTTCTGTGGTCTGTTACTTAATAAGAGCACTTACCCCGTAGAGATAATCTTAACATATATATATATATATATATATATATATATATATATATATATATATATATATATATATATATATATAATTTAGTGGCAAACTTTTTAGATACTCGTCCCATGAGTATCTGATCGTATTTAGAAAATCCAAGTTATTTTTTGGGTTAAAAATGGAACTCATTAATCATTATGTGAACATCATTTATTATTTTTACTTACTAATACTCTACTTTACTTTACTAACTTGTATATTAACAACACTTCCTTTCTGCAGAGATTACATTGACTTCCTTGAGGACTTGGAAGAAGACCCGCAATACCGCACCAATGTTAACATATACCGAGATGAAGTCAAGATGGTAACCTCAGCTTCCTCACCCAATGATGATGATGATGATGCAGACTTGCCTCAGGTAAGTCTTGAGGAGATGCTGCAAGACCTCAACATTGGTGCAGAAACAACAGCTGCTGCAGTAGTAGAAGGAGGAGGAGATGTAATGATGGAATAAAGACTTGTAAATAATTATAGTATTGTTATTATATTTATTGAAGTACAGTGCTCCCTCCAATTTTGCAGGTTCCAACTTTGTGACTGAGACCAATCTTCATCTCTGCAAGCCCAGGTACAGTAAAATGGTTATTTAAATTAATTTTCTTTTGGATAATGATCATGTTTTATGTTTTTCTGTATTTTTCTTTGGTGTAGGATGTATAATTACATGTATTTGTGTACAAACAAGGCCAAAAATATGATTATAATTACCATAAGATTAATGATTCCAATTTTGTGAATTTGAATTTTGCAGCCTGCGATGTTGAACAATTTCACACAAAATTGGAGGGAGCAGTGTATTGTTATTCTATTATAAAACCTAATGATTTATTGAAAGTATTAGTTTATAAATACTGATTTTTAAAAATTATTTATTTATTTATTTTTTATTTATTTATTTATTTATTTATTTATTTTATATATATATATATATATATATATATATATATATATATATATATATATATATATATATATATATATATATATATATATATATATATCATTAACTGTTGGCGCCAGTAGGCTTATTGAGGCACAGATGGACTTCCCTCGCCTGTTATTTGGTGTAGGTTTTCAGATTTTTTATAGTGACGCCTCAAATGTTTAGGTTCTCATGAATATGTTGAGAACGTGCGAGGCTAATCACTGCTACAGCCTCAGACGCATATAAATGTTGTAAGTCCCGTCTGAGGACAGTATGGCAGCAATTTGGGTAGTGTTTGGCCACTCGGCGGTGATATCAAATATTGAAAAGTGGTCAGCGTATAACGGGGATTTGAACCCGGGACCCTAGGCTCGCATACCCGAGCGCCTAGTGATTTATTGAAAGTATTAGTTTATAAATACTGATGCATGAATAATAGTACAGGAAGTCCTTGCTATACGATAGTTCGGTTTACGTTAAATTCGCAGATACGATAATAGCATATTAGTACCCTTTTTTCGATTTACGATACTTGATTCACAGTTACGATATTAAAAAAAGGCGCCAAAATCGGCGTGGCGAGTTGGGCGTGACCAAATCGCTACGCTACGTGCGGCCAACTCCGACAACTAGTCATTCCCGCGCCACCATTACAAACACAGTGAAACCTTGTGCCAAACAGTCCATGATCTCGACGTTCTTCAAACATGCCAGCCCATCAACATCAGCTGGACCATCCACTTCAACAGAGCAATCAACTTCAGATTTTGAATCGCCCGCCTCACCCTCAACCTCCGCCTCACCGCCTACGTCGCCCGCATCAGCTGATCAGATGATTGCATAATTATATTCTTTTCTTTATCTTCTTTATTATTTACATTCAATTTGTTTATTTTTACACTAAGGTATGTCTTTATGTATGTATCTGAACCTGAAGGAGTGAATGACTTTGGCAATGTGCTGGAACGCATCCCTATCTAATACATGTAAAAATGGGTTCGGTATACGCTATTTCGGTTTACGATAGGGTTTCAAGGAACGCATAGCTATCGTATAATGAGTACTTCCTGTATTGTTATTCTATTGTGGAATCTAGTGATTTATTGGAAGTATTAGTTTATAAATACTGATGCATGAATAATAGTATTGTTGTTCTATTATAAAACCTAGTGATTTATTGAAAGTTTGAGTTTATTTAATATGTTGTGCATTTGTATTTGAATTTCAAGTGAAGCCAAGCCAGAACTATTCTTTTTATTCCCATTTATCTTATGTTGACAATTGTGTAAAAGTATTACTAATTTAACAGTTTGTTATAATTGGTAAAGGAAGGTAGTAAGTCAAAAAAATAAATCTTAAAAAAATTCAAAATAGTTGAAGTCAAAAATAGTAACCCAAAAAAATATATAAATACCTTATAAAATAGTCAAAAACATTACCCAAATAATACTAATGGGGTAAAAAATGTTACATAACTTACCTGACTTTGTATATCCATGTAGAGTATTGGCTAATTGTTGAAAAGTACTTAATTCTATAAGTAGGAAGATAATGGAAGAGGTGAATAAGTTTAATTACGTTGGTTCAGTTTTGTGTAAAGTTGGAAAACACTAACATTAGATAGAACTTATACTGAAAGAAACCTTGCTATGAGTATGTGTGTGTGTGTGTGTGTGTGTGTGTGTGTGTGTGTGTGTGTGTGTGTGTGTGTGTGTGTGTGTGTGAGGTAGTGTAATGTTACAGTAGTAATATAATCCGATTAGCAACAACGGATTTCCTGTGATGTTATAGTAGTAGTAGTAATAATAAGTTAGGGTAGTCACAGGAAATGGATTGTGATTCTGTACTAAAGATATATTGCAGTGTATCAATCCTTACTATAGCTATACTTGTTTCAGTATGGGTTCAAATCAATATTAATGTGGGTAATATGGAGATAACATTAGCGTGTTCTCCTGAGGCTAATACTTACATGTCAGATAGAATTAAGGTTGCAGAATATCATGCAATATATATCAACTTCCGGAAACTTGTTAAAGCAAAATAGTCCGTGCCTCAAAATTATTAGGCTAACCTTATCTCCATGTTATCCATTAATGTTTATAAAGGAGTTATTATTAGTACACACACCTATCATAAGGAAAGGTTGGTGGGTCCCGGGGTAATGAGGCGTTAGTGACTTGGAGTGTGTTGAAAGGCTGTCTGTCACTCCTTGGTATTGTGATAATCTTTGGGTTGATAGGCTGTCCGTTTCTCCTCTTTGGTATTGTGATAATTTTTTGTTTGATAGGCTGGTAGTTACTCCTCCTCAGTAATCTTTGAGTTGATATAATGTCCATCACTCCTCCTTGGTATTGTGATAATCTTTTGATAAGGCAAGGCACAGGTGTGCTGTAGGCTGAAGATTGCATGGTTCTCCCTCGCTTAGGCTGTCTAATGTCTTGTGTACTTCCAGACACAGTGCAACTTGTCCTTCTGTTTTCTCTTATATACCAGTTCGTAATGACGTATTAATGTTTTTTGTTTTTGTTTTTTATGCGTCATGATGTGTAAGACAGGATGTGACTGTGTGTGTGTGTGTGTGTGTGTGTGTGTGTGTGTGTGTATCAGAGGTGGATCTAGAATTGGATGAGATCCTTGACTTAGCCCAGCCAGGGTGGGCGGGCTGGGGTACCGTCAGGTGACTGGTTGTCACTGTCTCATCCAGGCTCCTTATCATTGAAAGAAAAGAAATAAAACAAAAAAGTTATTGAGATTTATCATGTAATAAACACAAAAGCCTTCATATTTTTTTTCTTCTTGGCCTCTCAGATCCTGGGCTTTTGTGAAAACATTCGTGGCTTAAGCCCAAGTAGCTACCCCCTAAATCCACCACTGGTGTGTAATGTGTATATTAATTCATTTCCTTGCTAGCATGACTAATGATTAATATCTAATAGCTACAATAACTGGTATTATTTTACATCTTCACCTGAATGCTCTATGACCAAAAGTCGGTGGTTGGACAAGGTGCAGACGCCATTTTTTTTCGTAGCCCAACACCATTATGGTGAAGATGTAAAAATTTACCGAATAACAAATAGCTTTCCTGGGTAGAATTTCATATCTTAATATCTAGATTGGCTTAGAAATGTGTGCCAAATGTGGTGTTTATAGAGAAAAGGGAACAATTGGTGTAATATATTTGACTTTGCCGCTGCACTAATAATAAAAAAGGGTAAGCCAGGGTGTGGTGAGTTGAGTTATGGGTATATAATAGTTATAGTAGATATAATAGTTATAGTAGATATAATAGTTATAGTAGTTATAGTAGATATAATAGTTATAGTAGTTATGTTATAGTAGATATAATAGTTATAGTAGATATAATAGTTATAGTAGTTATAGTAGATATAATAGTTATAGTAGATAAAGTAGATATAATAGTTATAGTAAAGGCATCAATAATAAAACTCAGTAATTTGAAACGCTTCCTTGGTTTATTTAGAAAGGCAAACAGGCTTAGATGAATTCACATACTCACAGTTTGTTAGAAATCAATACATTCCTGGATACTCTATACACACACACACACACACATCCAACATTTGATACTTTTAAATATATACATAATAAAAATGTGTGTTTAACCACCAATTAAGAAGCTGCTACTTGGTGCATATATACACACACACACACACACACTTTGTATTCAGAACTCAAGTGATAGATATAACACAAGAAGGAGGAAGAAAGATTAAAAGAAATACATCTAACCACTAAAAGAAAGAAGTGAAAGAGGAGACTTAATTACAATATATAAACTGATGAACAACCTCGAGGAAACAGATAAAAAAAAATTAATATTGAGAAGAAAAGGAGACTAGATATTTGAAGAGACAAGTAAAAATTACGGTATTATTTTACATCTTCACCTGAATGCTCTAAAGATTTAAGGGTTATATTTTTACATTACCTGATGCATTCTAAGAAGGTTTTCTTGATTACATTTCCGTCGCAATAAGGGATACTTTGAATGGACTGAAGGAAGAATGTACATTAACTGAGAGAAAAACTAGACAAATATAGATACTACAACTAGGTAAACACAATTCTTTCAAAAGTGACATAAAAAGTATATAATAAGCTTGTGTTTCGTCAGATTCCAATATTGTCATAACTGAAATACTACGTTGTCACACACACACACACACACACACATCATATCAATATGTCAAAAATTAAAGAGCGATTATTACTTGTCCAACTCAATAGTCATCTAACTACCTATCTATGTCTCTACTCTGATAACTACTCCTTAAGTCTTTCATTGACACCTGTCTATACACACACCAAACATATATTCAACTCCTGTAAATAATTCTCATATTATCTCTCAACGAAATGAAGAAAAAATAGTAAATAATTTGGTACGCGTAATTTTGCTTAATTTTCATTGGTTATTTTTCTTATAAATTTCACCATTATTAAAAAATCGTCCTTCCCCTTTTATTTAGACACAGCCAACTTAACATTTACACTTAGTTCACTTACATAATATTTTCTTATTCACTGCACAGACACCTCTAAGTTATTCATTCCCACTGCTTCAATTGTAGGCCTATAACTTTTATTATTAGGCTCTATCAGTGTTTTATTTCCCTCATTTGTTTATTATTATCCTTCCTTCTTTCTTTCCTTATAAAAATCTCCTTTCCTCTCTCTTCCTTCCTTCCTTATAAAAGTCTCCCTCTCTCTCTCTCCTTCCTTATAAAAGCCTCCCTCTCTCTCTCTCTCTCCTTCCTTCCTTATAAAAATCTCCCTCTCTCTCTCTCTTTCTCTCCTTCCTTCCTTATAAAAGCCTCCCTCTCTCTCTCTCTCTCTCTCTCTCCTTCCTTATAAAAGTCTCCCTCTCTCTCCTTCCTTATAAAAGTCTCTCTCCCTCTCTCTCTCTCTACTTTCTTCCTTATAAAAATCTCCCTCTCTCTCTCTCTCTCTCTCTTTCTCTCCTTCCTTCCTTATTAAAAGTCTCTCTCTCTCTCCTTCCTTATAAAAGTCTCTCTCTCTCTCCTTCCTTATAAAAGCCTCCCTCTCTCTCTCTCTCCTTCCTTCCTTCCTTATAAAAGCCTCCCTCCCTCTCTCTCTCTCCTTCCTTCCTTCCTTATAAAAGTCTCCTACTCTCTCTCTCTCTCTCTCTCTCTCCTTCCTTATAAAAGTCTCCCTCTCTCTCTCTCTCTCTTTCTCTCCTTCCTTCCTTATAAAAGTCTCCTACTCTCTCTCTCTCTCTCTCTCTCCTTCCTTATAAAAGCCTCCCTCTCCCTCTCCCTCTCTCTCTCTCTCTCTCTCTCTCTCTCTCCTCTTAGTCTCCCTCTCTCTCCTTCCTTATAAAAGTCTCCCTCTCTCTCTCTCTTTCTCCTTCCTTATAAAAGTCTCCCTCTCTCTCTCTCTCCTTCCTTATAAAAGTCTCCCTCTCTCTCTCTCTCTCCTTCCTTATAAAAGTCTCCCTCTCTCTCTCTCTCTCTCCTTCCTTATAAAAGTCTCTCTCTCTCCTTCCTTATAAAAGTCTCCCACTCCTTTATAAAAGTCTCCCTCTCTCTCTCTCCTTCCTTATAAAAGTCTCCCTCTCTCTCTCTCTCCTTCCTTATAAAAGTCTCCCTCTCTCTCTCTCTTCTTCCTTATAAAAGTCTCCCTCTCTCTCTCTCCTTCCTTCCTTATAAAAGCCTCTCTCTCTCTCTCTCTCCTTCCTTATAAAAGTCTCCCCCTCTCTCTCTCCTTCCTTATAAAAGCCTCCCTCTCTCTCTCTCTCTCTCTCCTTCCTTATAAAAGTCCCTCTCTCTCTCTCTCTCTCTCCTTCCTTCCTTCCTTATAAAAGCCTCCCTCTCATGTACAAGGTAGAGAGAAAAAAAAAAAAAAGATCCCATAAAATAATACTAAAAATAATGGCTTACAACCCGACCCAACCCACACACACACACACACACACACACACACAGGACGAAACAAAGACAAAACAAATGACTGATGAAATTATACAAAGAAGTTGAATACGTGTACTGGACATGATGTGTATAATTTCTATAACCCCGACTACTACTTTTGTTTGTAACTACACCTGCTACTACCTTCTCTTATCTCTTTCACTTTCTCTCACACACACACAAACTCAAACACACACACTCATTCCCTCTTTCCCTTCACACACACACACACACACAGAAACCCAAACACTCACAAACACACACACACACACACACACACACACACACACACATTCCCAATCCCTTCTACACACAAAAACACAAACACACATAGGCACATTCAGTTCTTCTTCCATGAGTAAAACATTTCCATCGGTTTGTTTACTCTCCAGTATTTCTCGTTGATTTGCTCGAGGGTGAGAGAACCATCAACACCAATGTACTGGTCCGGCGTGGAGGCAATGTAGATGCAGAAGTTGTTGAGCGAGGAGGGAAGTTCAGTCTCGAGTTCTCCCGTCCGGTTGGCTAAAGTGAGTTTCATCGCCAAGTATTTTGATAGATGGGCGACTGGAAGGTAGGAATTAGGTTAAGTTAGGGTTGGGTTGGGTTGGGTTAGGTTAGGTTGGGTTTAGGTTAGGTTAGGTTAGGTTGGGTTGTAATTTTTGTTTGCATGTAATTTTAAGGTAGGAATTACAACACATTAGGCGGTGTAATTTCAAGTTGTAATTTTAAGGTTTTTGTATAATATCAAGGTTTGAGTATAAATTCAAGATGAAATTTCAAGTTGTAATTTTAAGGTTTAAGTGTATTTCTAAGGTAGGAATTAGAGAACATTAGGTGGTGGTCGTGGTGTTTGAGTGTAATTATTTATAAAGTTTTTGGTTGTATGTATGTTAAAAAAGTTAGCTAATTGCAGGTTAATGATTATAGTTAGATGAGGTTAGGTAACGGTGGTGTATAATTAAATAAATAAGGTGTTTCAACATAATTAAATTCTCTCTAAGTGCATACATTACATTATTCTATATAAAAATAAGTGGTTTTTTTCCTCCTCCTCCTTTCTCCATCTTCTTCCTCCTCCTCCTCCTCTCCCCTACTCACTGGTTGCATGAGCTGTTGTTTTGATATACCGGATTGACGAGTCCTTCAATTCTCTTATCAACTCATTATCTTCATTCATCTCAAGCGGGTGAGGTTGGAGGACTAACTCAATTTCACCCGCCTCTATAGGTCCCCCATCTTCACCCTCCCCCGGATTCCCATCATTACTGAATCCCGGTCCGGACTCATTCTCTGAAGTCCGTCTGGGTTTTTTCATTTTGGGTCCGAGAGTTAGGTTAGCGGACTGTGGCGTGGTGGCTGTGGTTGGTGTGGTGGCTGGTGAGGTTGAGGGTTCGCTGAGTGTGGGTGTGGGTGTGGAGGGAGCAGATGGGGTGGGTGTCGCTCCATCCTCTTGTAGTGCTTTACGGTTCTTCTGACGGGTTTGGATCTGTAATTTTAGCCCTTCTTCGATTGATGTTATGAGAGACGCATGGTTGTGGTTCTTATTTAACTTGGCAATGACTCTCTCTTGGTGTTGTTCGTATTCATCTCTATTCGGGTATATCTTAGAAATGAGCATGTCAAAGTTGGGGTCAGGACGTAGGGAGCGTTTAGATACCAGCTTCTTACGGCATGTTGGACACTCCTTGTTGCCAGAACGTAAGGCTGTTATGATACACTCCTAGGGTGGAGAAAGAGATGTATAAGGGATAGAAAGGTTTGTTATATTATCTGTTTTTTATAGATACCTTAAATGTTTTCCTGGCTTCCTATACTCACCTTAATTGTATTTCATGAAATCCTACATCAATTTAACTTGCATTCTTTCATTGGGATTTTTTTCAAAATGTATTTTTGTTGTCCCTTGGCCAGTACCCTTTTAATGTAAAAAAATTCTTATTATAATAACCTAAACTTTATACATTAAAAGGGTGCTGGCTAAGGGAAAACAAAAATAAGTAAAAAAAAAAATCCCGCTTGTCGCCATACCCTGTAAAGAGGACAGTAGGAGAAATATAGACACGGGGAGAGAGAGAGTCCAATTTAGTGTGAGAAGTGTCTTGACACTCCTCTTTTGAAAGAGTTTAAGTCATAGGCAGGTGGAAAAACAGACAAAGTAAGAGAGTTCCAGAGTTTACCAGTGTAAGGGATGAAAGAGTGAAGATACTGGTTAACTCTTGCATTAGGAAGATGGACAGAATAAGGATGAGAAGAAGTAGAAAGTCTTGTGCAGCGAGGCCGCGGGAAGGGGGGGAGGCATGCAGTTAGCAAGTTCAGAAGAGCAGTCAGCATGAAAATAGCGGTAGAAGATAGATAAAGATGCAACATTGCAGCGGTGACTTAAAGAATCAAGAAAGTCAGTTAGAGAAGGAGAGTTGATGAGACGAAAAGCTTTAGACTCCACCCTGTTTAATAAAGCTGTATGAGTTAAGCCCCTCCAGACATGAGAGCCATACTCCATACATGGGCGGATAAAGCCCCTGTACAGAGCAAGCAGCTGAGAAGGCGAGAAAAATAGACGCAGATTTCATAGGACACGTAACTTCTTGGAAGCTGATTTAGCAAGAGTAGAGATATGAACTTGCCAGTTTTGATTTTTAGTAAAGGATAGACCGAGTGTGTTTAATGTGGAGGAGAGGGGAAGTTGAGTGTCATTGAAGAAGAGGGGATAGTTATCTGGAAGGTTATGTCGAGTAGATAGTTGTAGAAATTGAGTTTTTGAGGCATTGATCAGAACCAGGTTTGCTCTGCCCCAATCAGAAACTAGTGAAAGATCAGAAGTTAGGCGTCCTATAGCATCTCGCCTTGAGTCATTTAATTCTTGTTCGGTTGGGCGTCTGTTGTACGACGTTGAAAAATGCAAGGTGGTGTCATCAGCATAGGAGTGGATAGGGCATTGAGTCAGATTTAGGAGATCATTGATGAATAATAGAAAGAGAGTAGGTGATAGGACAGAACCCTGAGGAACACCACTGTTGATAGTTTTAGGAGAAGAACAATGACCGTCCACTACAGCAGCAATAGACCGGTCGGAAAGAAAACTAGAGATGAAGGTACAGAGAGAAGGATAGAATCCGTAGGAGAGTAGTTTAGAAATTAAAGATTTATGCCAGACTCTATCGAAGGCTTTCGATATGTCAAGGCCGACAGCAAAGGTTTCACCTAAGTCCCTAAAAGAGGATGACCAAGATTCAGTTAGGAAAGCAAGAAGATCACCAGTAGATCGGCCTTTACGGAAACCATACTGGCAATCAGAGAGAAGGTTGTGAGCTGATAGATGCTTCATTATCTTCTTGTTAAGGACAGACTCAAAGCCTTTAGAAAGGCAGGAAATCAAAGCTATAGGGCGGTAGTTAGAAGGATTGGAGTGGTCACACTTTTTAGGGACAGGTTGAATGTGAGCAAACTTCCAGCAAGAAGGATAGGTAGAAGTAGAGAGACACAAACGAAAGAGTTTGACCAGGCAGTGAGTGAGTTCGGAAGCACAGTTTTTGAGAACAACAGGAGGGACTCCATCCGGACCGTAAGCCTTCCAAGAATCAAGGCCAGAGAGGGCCTGGAAAACGTCATAATAAAGAATTCTAATTTTAGGGATGAAGTAGTAGGAGGAATATGCCCAGTATCATCCAAAGTAGAGTTGGTAGCAAAGGTTTGAGCGAAGAGTTCAGCTTTAGAGAAAGAAGAGACAGCTGTGGGGCCATCTGGTTGAAGTAAAGGAGGGAAAGATAAAGAAGTAAAATTGTTAGAGATATTATTGGCTAGATGCCAGAAATCACGAGAAGAGTTAGAGTTGGAAAGACTTTGACATTTTCTATTGATGAAAGAGTTTTTAGTAAGTTGGAGAATAGATTTGGCATGATTACGGGCAGAAATATATAGGGCATGAGTTTCAGCAGATGGATGGCTACGGTACCGTTTGTGAGCCGCCTCTCTATCATTGACAGCACGAGAACAAGCAGAGTTAAACCAGGGCTTTTTAGCTTTAGTATTAGAGAAAGTATGAGGAATGTATAGCTCCATGCCAGAGATAATCACCTGGGAATAATTGAAGTAATTTAATAATTTCACTGGTAAACTAAACTTCTTAATCATAGTTTGGTTTAACTTTTCAATCATTTGTCAATATATATATATATATATATATATATATTTTCTGATGCTTGCTTGTTCCCATTTTGCATTAACTAACTAACTAACTAACTCATCAATATAAAACTTAAATAGTTTCAGGTAAGCATTCTCAAAACACAAAAGAAATAATAATAATAATAATAATAATAATAATAATAATAAACAATAATAGACACCCTTACCTGATAGAAATAATAATAATAATAAGTGAAAAAAAAAAAAAAATAAAATAATAATAAATAGACACCATTACCTGACAAAAATAATAATTATAAATAAGAAATAATAACCAATAATGTACCACCTTATCTAACAAAGGTAAATCTGCATGACTACTGCTCGGACGATATTGATATAAACATGAAGTGGTACATACTATACATAGTGTACTCAACACATCTGTCAAGGGTTCAGGCGGTGCTCGTTATTGTAAGCAAATATAGGGCATAATATGGCAATCAGAAAAAAAAATCTAGGGTGAAATGCCTGACTTTTGGGTAATAAAATATAAAAAGCTTATATAACCGAACTAAACCGTACTCAACCAAACCTAACATAACCTAATCTAATCATAACCTGACCTAACATAACTTGAAAGATGCTTAACCAGGTAAATAATGGTGAGCACCGTATAGTATGTATCACTTCATCTTTACATCAATATCGTCCGAGCAGTAGTTCTGCAGAAATACCAACAGAACTTATAATAATAATAAGTAAAAAAATAATATCCCTTACCTGACAGAAGCGATGCAGACATTCCTTCGTGGTCATGGTATTTTTCAGCATGTCTAGGCAGATAGGACACAAGAATTCAGAGTGTAAGGAGCGGGGAGACACTGCTATCTCTGTGTTATCTGTAATGGCTTCTTGAGGTGTTCTGTGAAGCTCATATAGAGATAATTCCCATCTTTTATTGACCGCGTTCTGCTCTGTGGCTGTCATGGTGGTGGTGGTCTGAGGAGGTTAGAAATATATAGTGGATTATTATTATGTTTTGTTTCTCATTCTTTCAACTGATTAACACTACTTGGAGTTTACTTGGAATAGTTTAGTCATGCCTCACAGCCATGGTGATCCACCGCTGCACCCATATCTGGTGTCCCTTTTCTTCTGGTCCACTTGATTTGGCATTGAGTTGGAGTTCCGGCATGTTGCAGTATAACCCAACACTGGAGGCTCGTCTGGTATTGCTTGAAGGAATTTGTCCAAGCCAGACTTAAACTGCTCAACCGGGCAGTCAGTGATTTCTCTCACATGTTTTGGGAGAGCATTGAAGACCTTTGGACCCTCATGGATTAGGCTGGATGTCATCAGGGTCTTGATCCTTTGTGGTGCTGTTGTTGGAAGGCTTTTCCTCACCAACTTCCTCCCTGTCCTCTCACTGGTATATGACTGTAGTGTTTGGGGTGCAGGATTGGGTACCTGTTCCTCTAGGATCTTCCACAAGTATATGATGCGGTACCTGTCTCTTCTACGCTGTTGGGAGTACAACCTCAACTCCCAGTAGCTGAGGTCCCTCATTCCTTCAATCTGTCTTGTGAAGGACCGTTGTACTCCTTCCAGCTGTTGGATGTCGCGTCTCATGTGGGGCGACCACAGCTGGCTGCAGTAGTCCAGCAGAGGTTGTATTAATGTCTTCCACAGGGTCAGCATTGTGTGTTTCTCTCTGGTGGTGAATGTTCTGAGGACCGACCCAGCTTGCCGTGCCCTTGGTTTTCCTCACTATCTCAGCAATGTGGTAGCTGAAGGAGCAGTCATCACTGAGGTTTACTCCCAGGCATTTAACATGTAGCTGAGATAAGATTTCCTGGCCCCCTTCTGTATGTAAATTTGTAGTTTCCTTGATGTTCTGGTTTGGTCCATGCCTCAACATTTCAAATTTGTTTTCATTAAAGGTCATGTTACTTGTTGCTGCCCATTCATATACATAGTCAAGGTCTTGTTGAAGGTGTGATACATCTTCCGCAGTGGTAACAGGGAGACTCACAGTGGTGTCATCAGCAAACAAAGAGAGGAATGAACTCCCCACCCTACCGCCAATGTCTCCCATGTGGATCAGGAAGAGAAGAGGGCCCAACACTGATCCCTGTGGGACTCCACTGATTACCTTAGATGCCTCTGATCTGTGTCAGGCCACTGTGACAGTTTGGAGACGTCCCGTGAGGAAGGCATGAATCCACACTCCCAGTTTTCCTGTAATGCCGAGGCTTTTGATTTTGTCGAGTAAGATGCCGTGATCCACCTTGTCAAAAGCTTTGGCAAAGTCAAGGAACACGACATCCACATTTTTTCCCTCAGTCAGGTTCTGTAGTATCCAATCATAATGTGCCAAGAGTTTTGATAGGCAAGACCTTCCCTTTCTGAAGCCATGTTGATTTTCATTTAGTAGTTGGTGATCTTCCATATATTTAATAATATTGTTCCTGGCACATCTTTTGAAGATTTTGACAAGGTGAGATGTAAGGGCTACTGGTCTATAGTTTTTTGGATCGCTCCTGTCACTGCCTTTATAGATTGGGCACACGCTGGCTTTTTTGAGCTGCTCTGGGACCACTCCGGTATCAAGGGAGCACCGCCAGTTTCTGTAGTGGATGTGCCAGCAATTTTCCACACTTGAGGAGCAGAATAGCTGGCACCCCATCTGGACCAGCTGCTGAGTTAGGTTTTAATTCCTTTATGGCTCTTTCTATGTCCTCTGCAGTGAAGGTCATGTCTGCAATATGTGCCTGGTCTGCATCAACAGTGAAAAATTCAGTGGGATTGTGTATGACCTTTTGTAATTTTGGAGCACTAAACACACTATTATATTGGTGCAGCAATAGTTGACAGGTTGTCTTTGGGTCCGTCAATATGTTGCCCTCGTGGTTTTTCAATGGACCAATCTGTGTTTTCACTTTTGAAAATCTTTTGCAAAAACTGAAAAAGTATTTGGGGTTACGTTTGATGTTGTTTACAGCCCTATTTTCTTCCCTTGTCCTTTGGTTAGTATGTGATTGTTGTAATTGCTGTTCAACTTTAACTATTCTTGCCAAAAGCGTTCCTTTCCGTTCTTCGTTCTTTGCATTTCTCAGTTGTTTGTTGAGTGATGATCTCCTCCTCATAAGTATTTTTCTGTCTTTCGGTATGTTTGAACGTCTACTTGTCTGGTGCCTCTTCATTGGGACATATCATGACATATCTCCAGTAGCTTGGTAGTTAGGGATTGAAACATGACGTTTGGATCATTACCTACCAGAATTTGTTCCCATTCTACTTCACCAACTCTGTGTTGTATTTCTTCCCAGTTTATATTTTCACTGAAAAAATCATAAACGGTGAAGAGAGAAGATTCTGCCATGCTGATTTCTGATCTTTTTGTTCTATTCTTTCTATATGCTGTGTTTATTGTGATCAGATTATGGTCAGAGAAAATGGTCTTCTCTACTTGGTAATTGCTAATTGAGTCTTGATTGTTGGTAAAGAAGAGATCCAGGATGTTGCTATGTCTGGTAGGAATTTCTAATTGCTGTGTGAGGAATGCTTTGTCTGCTATTTCCAACAGAAGTTTAGCTTGTGTCTGATCCTCGAGTGTGCCGCCACAGATATTTCCCTCAGGCCATTTGATGAATGGGAACGTGGTAGGCCATTTAATAATTTTGTTATATTTTCCATTGCAGACTTAAAATTCTGTAAGGAACATAGAGGTGGGCGGTAACAATTGATTACTATGACATCAGTTGAAATAATGTGAACTGCAATTAGTTCTACTAGTCCATCTGAGTGATGTAGTACTTTCTTTGCATTCACAGACAGATCATTTCTGACATAGATTATTACTCCTCCATGGCTCCTTGTTTCTCTATCCACTCTAAATGGCGCATAGTTCTTTATATTAATTTCTGCATCTTTTACATCACCTCTTAGGGGTGTTTCTGTCAAGGCAATAAACATTGGGTTCTCTTCCATTGAGAGTTCTTTAGGGAAAGGCACTTTGCTTTGATTAGATTTTGGATAGAGACCTTGAATATTGCCCATAATGATGTTTTCTAGTGGGCAGAGAGCCAAGGAAGATTTTGGTTTGGTGGAGGTGTTGGCCATCCTCCTTTGTTGGTGTCCTTCAGTAGGTTGGATAACAGCAATGTTTGATTCTCCATTGCTCTGATTATATTGCCCATGTCTGACCTTATTCCGGTCACCATTCCTAAAAAAGATTCATTACCCGGTGGGACAGGGCCTGGCGGTGGTACAGCTGTACGTTCCATGTTGGCACTTGATGAGCTTGATTGGGTGGCACCACCAGTCTGAGGAGCAGGTGATTCCGTCTTCCTCCTGGTGTCTTTAACGTGTAGAAACTTACAGGTTTCTACTAGGCATTCATTATTCCTAATTGAGTTACGACACATTATTGGGTGAAACATGGTACAATCTCTTCCTAGTCTGCATCCATTCTCCCCTCTTATTCCATGGTTTAGAGATCTGAGACATTGCTTTGGGTGCCTGAATTTACATTCCTTGCCTGTAGAGCCATGCTTACATATTCCTTTACGGTAATATCGACAAACTGGCATTACTCTCGGTGTTTCTTCATATGATGTTGGTCCAGTGGGTACCTGCTGGTTTGCTTGGATTCCGTTTGGAGTACCTATTGCCTCATTTTGGTTGGTACTGTTGGTTATGCTACTCACAGTAATATTTGGTGTGTCAGGGGTAGGTAAGTCCTGACTGCCACTGAGGTGCTGGTGTGGTTCTTCTTGTCCTTGTCCTGGTGTAGGTGGTGTGTTTTCTGTTGCCTCCTTTGGCATTTGACCAGGGGGAGAAGGGGATTGGTTGTCAAGTGTGACATTATTTTGGTCCTCTTCCTCCCTATCTTCTTTCTCACTTAAGAGACACTCATTCAACTCACTGAGGAGGTCATTGTAGTTTTCGTATCCTTGTGTGGTGCAGGCCATACACACATGCTTCCTATTTGAGTTTGTGAGGGCTATCATGACATAGTCTGGTAGTTGTGTACAGCTGTAGTGTGTCCACATTAAACAATTACCACATTTCATACCAGTTTTGCAGTTCCTTTGACATACAGTGCAGGGATAGATTCCAGTTTCCTATTTGTTTACATCGCTGGAGGCAGCCATTTTGATGACTCTGGATTACCACTTCTATTTTCACTTATATTGGCACAATGGTTATATATTTTGCCTTAAGGTCAATATAAATGCAGTCACTGTATATTCATGGAACACTGTAGACGAAGATTGAAATGGTGCTTGCAATATTTCCCAGGAAAAATAGGAAATAAGCGAGAGCAATTTTCTCCGACCTAACACTCCATAACACTACTATTACTACTACTACTAACACTGCTACTGCTACTACTATGTCTACTACCACCACCTCAATCTCACACACACACACACACACACACACACACGCATAAATCACACACTAAAACAATGAAAGAATAATATTTACACTACGTATCTATCCACACACACACACACTCTTTATCACACACCCACACACACACCTCTTTTCCTGTATATTACAACTAGGTAAATGCACACACAGACACAAACACACACGCCAAACACTAATATAATTCAATACAAATACCTTTCCTTAACTCACCTTGAGTCACAATCGGCTTTTCCTTGTCTCTGCGTCCTCTCCTAGACCTCCTCGAGCACTATAGTGAAGGGAAACCGTGTATAATAGTGTAGAATTAGATTCGTTTGACCCCCACACCCGAGGGACGCGAAGCTGTGTTTACCTTCTCACTATCAGATTCCTTTGTGTTTATAGATTCTGATCCTTTATATCTTAGTTGTGGTGATGATGTGTATGTATAGAGAATAGGATTATGGGCCGGTTTCAAGAACACAACATTTTTCATCGTGATGCGATGGAGCATGAGGCGCCCGACCGTCGGGTATACCACGTGGTAGGTTTCAAGGACAATTTCTCAACACGATGGCCGTGGCGCACGACGTCGAAGGCAAGCGTAGCAACATTCACCAGCAAGTGTGTGGCGGCGTGATTGGTATGCTTGACTAGGCGGGAAAAACGTAAACATTGCTCCGAGAAACGTTTCCCAGGGCTGATTTCACAGTCGTCTGGTAACGTTCTTAACCACAAGCCTTGCCAACCTGGTAAGAATCATTACCTACACCTCAATCCGATTTCACAGTCGTTGTTTTCGTGGTATCGGCAATCCCCAACCTGATGACGATCATAACAAAACGAAGACCTCTGATTTTGCAATGTTGGTATGCCGGAGCAGCGGGAAATGTAATTATTGCATCAGTTGAGCGGAAGACAGGCGACAAAATCATAATAAAAAATATTTGAACACTGTGAAGGCATTAAATTTAATATTTATATGTTAAGAGAAAGAAGATATATATTATTTTGTAACATGGAAATATTTGTTTTACTAGTCATGCTTCATTAAAAGCATATCTAAGAGAAAGGCTATATATATTTAATTAATTTGAAATATGGAAATAGGGTTAAGTATAAACATATTTATTTCATATAATTCATTTGTTTCTTTACTTTCCTAACTTTACTTGAATGTACCAGTTTAATTAATGAAATATATATAATATCGTATCTGAGTTGTGCTAAAATTTCAACCCAAAACAGACATTCATAACTTAACCTAACCTATTCTCCTCTACTTTATAACCTAACCTATTATCCTCTACTTTATAACCTAACCTATTGTCCTCTACTTTATAACCTAACCTATTCTCCTCTACTTTACAACCTAACCTATTCTCCTCTACTTTATAACCTAACCTATTCTCCTCTACTTAATAACCTAACCTATTTTCCTCTACTTTATAACCTAACCTATTCTCCTCTACTTTATAACCTAACCTATTCTCCTCTACTTTATAACCTAACCTATTCTCCTCTACTTTATAACCTAACCTATTCTCTACTTTATAGGTATGTAAAGGTCTTTGATAACAAATGGAACTAAAAGGACCAATAATAATACCAGGAAAAGCTATAAGAATTTTATTCTTATTTACTACCTTGAAGGTTGTTCACAGCCTGCACTTGTTTCCTGATGCTGATATAACTGCCTCATTAATAAATCAACTTAACTACTATTTTTCTCAGTATTTCGGTAAATAGCATCTTCCAGACATCCTTATCTATTTCATCGTGTAAATCTTTCATCTTTCTGAGTATTTAGATAGTTGAACTAGATAAGCAAATTAAGAAATAACCGTAATATTAAAATTTAAATGATTATGGGGTCTAGCGGGCGACTCCCCCGGTTAGGACGTTAGGTTAGATTAGGTTTGATTTATTTTTGGTTTGATCCTTTTGCCGAAAAACGGTTATCATATTAATTCAAAATACATCGAAATCTATCAGAATAATATAGTTTTGTCTTGAAAATAAGAGGATACTGTTTTCCGAAAATGATTTTGTTCTCTCCCTCGTTGACTGGTGCTTTCACGCCGCCATCCAAATTCTTTAAAAAAAAATTCATATTATCATTATACCCCTACAACATGTTGTTGTATTGTTAAATAATTGTTCACATTTTTCAGAAAGTAATATAACTATATGGGGATAAGAATTTGTGTTATTTGGTAAAAAATTGCTTTGTTAAGCTCCATTGGGGAGGTCCCCCAGCTCCCAAGCCTGCGTTACCAAAGGTTCCAATCTCTGGTATGGTTTCAAACAAACAATACCGCGAAAGACGACTGTGAAATTGGATTTGCTGATGGTGGTGGAGATCGCTGCTCATTGGTAACGATCTGAACAATACGAAGCGACTGTGAAATTAGCCCCCAGGTTTCGCACTCCAACATGTCCACTTCTAAGGTAAGATTTGCATGTTTCTCGATTTAATTATAATACTAGACTATTATTATCAATCATATAGGATGTCACTGTAGAAATTAAGGTAATCAATAAGTGTGTTATTCCAAAATAAGGTCTTATATTCCCAGTAACATGAGTGGGCATACCCTCGCCTAACAGATCCAGCCCTCACCCTTCTCCGTACCCTTGTTTCCATACACATAACAACACATTCACGTTAACATGAAACATTTGCAAAAGAATGTTGATGATAACTTCTAGTATTACATTGTAGGTATGAATGCGTGACGGGAAGTGGTTCATATAGACGGTGAAATTATTGGTAGGACTCACAAGGGTACCTTACCAGGATGTCTTACCAGGATGACCCCCTCTGGGAAGGAGCTCCAAACATGCCAACACGCCACAGTGTGATAGAGTATTAGTATTCTTACCTGGTTGGCTCTCCTCGGACAAAACTAGACCAGCTAGCATACACATACTACACAATAAAGGGGGGCCCAGAACCACAGGTACGCCCGTTCAACAGATTATTATGAATATCTAATATACAATAAGACAAATAGAACTGGAAGTTATGTACCTTTAGTGGTGTTTATAACCATAACAATGTATACAGGTATCCTACTCAACATAATCATATAAGGTATTGCCCATGGCATTATGCAACAGCCTTTTAAAAGAAGATAGACTGGCAGCTGCAACAGTGTCAGCTGGCAAGGAATTCCAATTTGAGATACATCTTACACTAAAGAATCTCTTTTTTACAATCCAAACGGCTATGAGGAAGATATATCTTAAAGGAATGACCCCTGGTACCAACTACTGGAGCCAGATCAAAGATATCAGACACATTAATAGCCGATAAACCATGAAATATTTTCCAGTACTTGATTAGGTCAGCCCTTACTAGACGTCCCTGAACAGAGTATAAATCAAGGTGTTTCAGTCGGTCTGAATAGGAAAGAATCTCCAAGCCAGAAATATTCTTGGTCCATCTCCTTTGAACCGACTCTAGAAGTTTGAGGTGTTCAACATAACCCGAGAACCACACACAAGAAGCATAATCAAGTAAAGGTCTGATGTGTGAAATATAGATAGCTTTCATAAATCTGGGTGATCTATTAACAGTTGACTTCAGCAGATTAGTCGCTAGGCCACCTGCTTTATTGGTTATGTTATATATGTGTTGGTGAAATTTCAAGGAGAGATCAACCATAATACCAAGATCAACATAAGACTGCACAAACTTGACTGGAATATTGTTAATATAGTAAGAGGAGTACGGCCCAAGCAGAGTCCAGTCCACATAGGAGCGTTGGAAGCGGAGAACAGCACATTTTTCAATGTTAAATTTGAGTCCCCAAGATTCGGATCTACTACTAATCAAGTTTATGTTACGCTGAAGCCGGGCAATATCACAAAATGCTGAGGAAATGTGCTGATGGTTAACATATAAGTACAGCTTTAAATCGTCAGCAAATATTTTATAACCACAAGATAAATCATGCACCACATGATTAATATAAATTAAGAAAAGGATAGGACCTAACACTGAGCCCTGGGGTACACCACTTAGAACAGGACAAGCATAGCTCTCAGTGCCAGACACTATAACCCTCATTTGTTTGTTTTGGAGGAAAGCTTGTAACCAACCAAGTAAAGATTCACAAATCCCAAGAGCATAAAGTTTACAAATCAAAGTATCATGGTGAACAACATCAAAAGCCTTGCTCAAATCGAAAAATACCACATCAACTGTATAACCTCTATCTATCCAGGAAGTGATGTCATGGTATGTCAATATCAGTTGGTCTTCTGTTGAATGATGAGGTCTAAAACCAAACTGGGAGTCAGAAATAATTCCATTATCTTCAAGGTATTGGTAAAGCTGATGAGTCACTATTCTTTCTAAAGTTTTAACACAAACAGAGGTCAAGCTAATTGGTCTATAGTTAAGAGGAATTGTTCTGGATCCCTTTTTAAAAATGGGAACAACATTAGACACTTTCCATAAATCAGGCAGATGCCCTGATGTTAAAGAGGATTTAAATATGACATATAGGGGATAAGCAAGTTGATCGGCACAAGACTGAAGTAAGTGAGGATGAATTTGGTCAGGTCCCATGCTAGAGAAAATATCGAGACACTTGAGATAATGCTTAACTGTGGACAGATCAAATTCAATATTAGAGATAGAGCTGTCACAGGACTGATGTTCAGATGGGTTTGACAGATGTTGACTTTGATACACTGAGGCAAAGGCCTTAACAAATAAGTCAGCCATAACTTTGGCATCATTAGTCATTACCCCTGCCATAGTCAGTAGAGGGCCTACAGAGGGGTGACCAACTTTCTTGTGTCTAACATAGAAATGGAGTAGCTTAGGGTTGGTATTGAAGGAGTCAATCAAGGATAATTCATATTGAGACTGAGATGTGATACTATAGTTTCTATATTGGTAATTCAAATTGTTAAAGTGAGCAAGAGCATTAGTAGCCTGGGGAGAGAGTCTGCCATGCATCGTTCTCTGGTTTTTATATGATGACCAAGCCACTTTCTTAGCATTCATGAGGGATGAAGGTGGTTTGGTAGGCCATGGAGGCGAGGAGACAGTATGCTTGGGAGGCACAAACATTTTGACAAGTGGAGATAGAATATTCAAAATTTTTAAGTACATGTCATTAACAGATAGATGAGCTAACTCAAAATCCCAATCCACATAAGAAAGATATTGGTTAATCTTGGCATATTTCCCTCTATGCCATGCTCTCAATATGGGAAATTCATCAGCTTCAGCAGCATAACTGGGGGAAGAAGGGATGAACTGGAAGACATACTGGAATAGTACTGTAGAATGATGACACTGAGGAAAAGGGGACAAAACATCTACTGAACCAATGCGGTCTAACTCTGAGGTCAATACCAGGTCCAGTATATTTCCTGATGGTATGAAAGTAGGTTCCTTAATCCACTGAGTTAGTCCAAGATAGGTGAAGCAATTGAGAAATAGAGCATCACTGGGCTGGACATGAGCAAGTATGTCATCAGCTCCCCACTTAATAGTAGGAAGGTTAAAGTCACCAAGGAATATTACTTCCTTATCATTTCCAAAATCCATAATAAAGTCTATAAGTTTAGCATTATCCGTTGCCGTGTAGGAAGGAGGTCTGTAGACAACCACAACATAAATCTTGAAGACAGGAAGAAAAATAGCATGTACATTAGGACAAGATATGTCAACAGATACAAAGGTAATACCATCTTTTATATACAAACACACCCCATGTTTCATAACTGATCCTGTAGTGTCAGTTCTGACCAAGTCATATTTGTAGATATTAACAAAAGAATTAGGAATAGAAGAGGTGAGCCATGTTTCTGTTACTGCAAAAATATCTATGTTATTGTTAAAAAGAAAATCCTTAATGTAGTGTGTTTTGTTAAACAGACAATTAACATTAGCAATAGCACAGTGAAGAATTTTATATGTAGTATATCTTTTAGAAGTAGTGCCTAAAGAAAATTTGCTTGTTGGGAATCAGGTGCTTCTGCACGCTGCCTCCGCCTCTCCCTTAACACTTCACGTTGTTTATAAGTCAAGTCTCGAGATATGTACATAGTTTTAAGATCCTCATGTTTAGCCAGTTCTTTAGACTTTTCAAGGAGTTTATTACGGTGGTCGGAGTTAAAAATCTTTGCTCTAAACAAATTGGTGGTAGGATTAATGCAGACTACCTCATCCCAAGACAATCTCATTTCCTGTCAACCTCCTAGAAACGTCCTTAAGTTTAACTTTCACTCCTTCACCAGAGGTAGCACCTGATCCTCGAATGATTATAGAGTCTTTCCTCTTTGTACGCTCATTCATTTCACGTACCTCATCCCTAATCATGGCCCTTTGATCCTCTTCGCTCAGAGAGGCAGGCCTGGTAGTCTGAGTGGACAAAAGAGTGGCTACTTGAGATGAGAGATTCTCTACAACCTTACACAGATTGGTCACGGTAACATGAAGTTGTCTAAGGGCACCACTACTATCACCATCAGAACCACCACTCCTTGAACCAGGTGAGCCTATCCTGCAGCTGGTACAGTGAAAGGCAATCCCATCACCACCATGATCAAGGATGGTTCTAATTAAGGCATCAGAGAGGCCTAAACACATAGAAGTGGAATGAAACCATGTAGCACAGCGATCACATCCAATAGCATTATCCAGTACCTCTTGATCACATGTACCACATTTAGAAACATCACTATCAACAACCGAATGATCGCTTTGAGCGTGCCGCTCATCGCCGGTGTCCTGCTGCCGTCCACCAACACCCCCGCCCCTGCCACGACCACCACGACCACGCCCACCTGTCATATCGTGCAACAGCTACACAGGAACTAGTGAGACCTTAGGGGGAGCCAACCAGGATTGAGTTGTGTTGAGGCTGAGACGTGCTGTGCTGCTATCACGTTGAGGTTAGCAGGAGCGATGGAGACACACCTTCCCTCCACGGCAGTGATGACAAATATGTAACCTGATGTAAAATACTGTGGAATGTGTGTTGTAAGCATTTAGTGAAATTTTCCAAGAGTACAGTTAATATTCAAACAATCTGTCCCCCAAATGAACAGCAAGTAATCTTTTAAACTGTGGTAAGGTGGGAGCCAGCACAACCTCAGAAGGCTAACAATTCCACTGGCTAATGACTCTAACTGAGAAAAATCTTTTGCGCAAATCAGTATGTATACGAGAATGAAATATTTTGAGAGGGTGGCCCCGTGTCCTGACATCCGGCATTGGTATAAAGAAATCAGTTAGGGTGATAGGTGTTAAGCCATTAAATATTTTCCACACCTTGATCAGATCGGCTCTGAGTAGCCTACCCCGCACTGAATACAGACCCAGACCAGAAAGACGAGAGAGAGAGAGAGAGAGAGAGAGAGAGAGAGAGAGAGAGAGAGAGAGAGAGAGAGAGAGAGAGAGAGAGAGAGAGAGAGAGAGAGAGAGAGAGAGAGAGAAAAAAAAATACTTCCTCTCTCTCTAGAAAATTAGTATCTTTTCCTTCCTGAAGAGAAGTTGAGTTGCCTTTGTGTGTGTGTGTGTGTGTGTGTGTGTGTGTGTGTGTGTGTGTGTGTGTGTACGCAAGAGGTCTTTATTCATGTGCATATGTGTGTAAAATGGAAGGTAGAGGTGTGTGTGTGTGTGTGTGTGTGTGTGTGTGTGTGTGTGTGTGTGTGTGTGTGTGTGTGTGTGTGTGTGTGTGTGTGTGTCTGTCTGTCTGTCTGTGTGTGGGATTAGCTTGTGTAAACACTAAATTTTTTCCCCTCAAATTCCTGCTGCATTGCTAAAACACACACACACACAAACAGATTCACATTCTTTTACTATTATTATTATTATTATTATTTTTACTATTATTGTTGATTATTTACTTATTTTTATTATAAGTTCAGTTCCTTTGTCTCTCTATTTCCTTCCTCCTCCCTTCTTCTCTCCTCCCCTTCTTTCCTCCTCCCCTTCTTCCTCCTCCCCTTCTTCCTCCTCCCCTTCTTCTCTCTTCCCCTTCTTCCCTTCCCTTCCTCCCTCCGAAAGGTCAGGTAACTTCCCTTAACCAAATTATCATTATTACTATTATTATTACTATTATTACTATTATTACTATTATTACTATTACATATTCATGATTACTTCCTGTTCTTCCCTCCTTCCTTCCTTCCTTCCTTCCCTCCTTCCCTCCTTCCTTCCTTCCTTAATTTCCTCAAAAGATATCTTTCTTTTTCTCTCTTTCTCTCTTTCTCTCTTTCTCTTTCTCTCTCTCTCTTTGACCGCTCATTTTTACCTCCATTCTTTACCTTCCTTTCTCACCTTTTCTTCCCTCCTTCCTCCTCCTCCTCCTCCTCCTCCTCCTCTTCCTCCTCTTCCTCCTCTTCCTCCTCTTCCTCCTCCTCTTCCTCCTCTTCCTCCTCTTCCTCCTCCTCTTCCTCCTCTTCCTCCTTCTCTTCTTCCTCGTCTTCCTCCTCCTGGTCTTCCTCCTCCTCCTCTTCCTCCTTCTTTTCTTCCTCGTCTTCCTCCTCCTAAATCGTCCTCCTCTTCTCGTCTCTTCCTCTTTAACCTTCCATCCCTCCTCCTCCTCTTCGTTTCCTCCATATCTTTCTCAATTCTGACCTACCTTTCTATTTTTTCCTCTCTCTCTCTCTCTCTCTCTCTCTCTCTCCTCTCTCTCTCTCCTCTCTCTCTCTCTCTCTCTCTCTCTCTCTCTCTCTCTCTCTCTCTCTCTCTCTCTCTCTCTCTCTCTCTCTCTCTCTCTCTCTCTCTCTTTTTTAAGCCTAAGCTATGGGACAAATAATTTAGACTTATTGAAAGAAAGAATATGTTAAGGAATTTATATTTTTATTATTTATTTATTGATGTTTTTTTTCTTTTGCTTGTTTGTTTACACTTACATGTTGTGTGTGTATGTACGTACGTCCCTGTACCACACACACACACACACACACACACACACACACACACACACACACACACACACACACACACACACACACACACTTACCTGCAATTATAAGCAGTAGAAGCCTTAGTCCTACGTCTCCCCGCGGCATCATCACCACTGTGGAAAAAATATAATTATTATTATTATTATTATTATTATTATTATTATTATTATTATTATTATTGCCAGTACTACTTTGGTTTCCCCTTCATATTCTTCCTCCTCCTCCTCTCCTCCTCCTCCTCCGCCTCCTCCGCCTCCTCCGCCTCCGCCTCCTCCTCCTCCTCCTCCTTTGGCTTCGTTTTCTGTGTTGCTTCCTCGCTCTGATACGTTTTCTTTGGTAAAGGTTTGGTTGTCGAACTAATTCATTTTCATCTTCTGTTGGTAAGATTATCATTATTATTATCATTATTATTATTATTAGTAGTAGTAGTATATTGTTTTCTTCTATATTACTACTAATACTAATACTTCTAATACCAATACTATTACTATTGCTACGAGAAATTGATAGAGAGCGAGATAATTTTTTATGAGTTTTTGTTCAATTATTCATATTTATTCATATTTTCTTGGTATTTATCCTCTCGTCTGTTTCTTATTATTTTGTTTATAAATTTATTATTTCATTGTATTGGTCTATTATTTTATTGTTTGATCTACTATATCTATCCTATGTAGGAGTAGGCAGTAGACACCTGCCGCCCGGTGGAATACTCCAGGAGAGGTACTTACGGGGATGTAGGCAGTGCTGCAGACTGTGTGTGTGTCCCCGTGTCCTCTCTTCCCGGTTCCCTTAGTGTCTCATTTACACAAGAGAGCAGCTGCAGCCTCACCTCTAAACACAACTTCTTCTACTACCTACATAACATTACTACACCTTACACTTTTACACTCTCTTCAAATCAAAATATAAAAATGGCTTCACGCACACACACACACACACACACACACACACACACACACACACACACACACACACACACACACACACACACACACACACACATACACCTCGTTGTCCCGGTGTGTTGTGTGTGAGTGGTCTCGGTCCAACCCAAAGATTGGTCAGTATGAGCTCTGAGCTCTTTCCATAGGGGGACGGCCGGCTGTCTCGAGAGAGACCAGCAGCAGACTGTACAGTGAATACACACACACACACACAATCACAGTTAGTCCAGCGCGTGATCCTCCAGACCATGGTGAATTCACACACAGACACTTGTTGAATCACACGGCGAAAAACTCTACGGGAACGTCACACCCGATTTAACTTACTCACGCATACTTACCTGGCACAGGAGATACCAATTCATTCCGGTTTTGATAATTCCTCCTCCTCCTCCTCTTCCTCCTCCTCCTCCTCCTCCTCCTCCTCCTCCTCCTCCTCCTCCTCCTCCTCCTCCTCCTCCTCTTCCTCCTCCTCCTCCTCCTCCTCCTCCTTCTCCTCCTCCTCCTCCTCTTTCTCTTCCTCTTCCTCTTCCTCTTCCTCCTCCTCCTCCTCATTAAAAACTCCCAACATGGCTTCCGTAATAAACGTTCATGCCTCACTAACCTACTAGACTTCTACAACGACGTATTTAACATATTCGACGAATCCAAAGCGGTAGACGTCATTTATCTGGACTTTCAAAAAGCGTTTGACAAAGTTCCCCATAAGCACCTTCTAAGTAAATTAATTTCGCACGGCATTACTGGTAAAATTCACTCGTGGCTCGAAGACTGGCTCTACGAGAGAAAACAACGCGTCGTTATTAACGGTAAAGCATCAAACTGGCGAAACGTTCTAAGTGGAGTGCCGCAAGGTTCAGTGCTCGGCCCCGTTCTTTTTGTAATCTACATAAACGACATCGATGAAGGCCTCACCTGTAAGATATCCAAATTTGCTGACGACACGAAAATAACTGGAAGAGTTACTACTACTGCCGAAAAAGCGCTACTACAGTCCGACCTCGATCGCTTAGTAAATTGGTCAAAGAAGTGGCAGATGACGTATAACTTAAATAAGTGTAAAGTTTTGCATATTGGGAGTAACAATAATCGCACTAACTATTCAATGAACGGTAACGAACTTCTTAAAGTTAATGAAGAAAAAGACCTGGGCGTAACTATTAGTAGCGACCTCAAACCAGGCAAACACTGCTCAGAAGCCGTTAAAACCGCTAACAAATTAATTGGTTTCATTGGCAGAACCTTCGAGTTTAAATCTGATAAAGTCGTCCTGACACTGTTCAATTCCCTCGTACGTCCGCATCTCGAATATTGCGTTCAGTTTTGGTCACCTTACTATAGAAAAGACATTGTAAAGCTGGAGAGAGTCCAAAGACGAGCCACAAAAATGATTCCGCGACTGCGCAATAAGCCATACGAGGAACGACTGAAGGAGCTCAATCTGTTCAGTTTAGAGAAACGTAGATTACGGGGAGACCTAATAGAAGTTTTCAAAATGATTCGTGGTTTCGATAACGTCAATATAAGCGATTACGTAATTGTTGATCGGGAAAGAATCACAAGAAACAATGGATTCAAAATAATCGGTAAAGCCTTCAGATCGGAAGAATCTAAACACTTTTTCTTCAATAGAATAGTTAATGTATGGAACTCTCTCCCAGCACAGGTAGTCAACAGTAATACGATTGAAACTTTTAAAGCTAAACTCGATAAGTACTTGACGACAAAACCTAACCTAACTTATTACCCGCTTCGTTAATGAATTTTAAAATAGTGATAGATAGCCTTTTTCTTTCTTTTTCACACTATACTATCAAATTTCCTGCGCAGTTTTTATTACTACTACTGCGCAGGTGTTTCTTTAACCACTTTTTTTCCTGCCGGCGTTTGCCGGAGGGAGAGGTGGGTGGGGAGGAGCCTTCCACTTTACTATCCTTTACCTCAGACTTGTAGAGAATATAGAAGTAGAGTAGCTACACAGGCAACCTTGTAAGGCCCACCAGGGCTGTTGTTGCCTGTTATTCCTTTGTATTCCTTTGTATCCTTTGTATTCCTCCTCTTCCTCTTCCTCTTCTTCCTCCTCCTCCTCCTCCTCCTCCTCCTCCTCCTCCTCTTATATTAAAAAAAAATTCACAGGATTGGAATATATACATTAAAAAAAATATCAAGATTTTTTCAAACAATTATTTCCTTTTTATCATGCAAAATAAATTATTTACTAAAAACAAAAACAATTATAAAAAAAATAATAAATAAATAAATAAAAACCATGATAAATAAATAAATAGTTAAAACAGAAAATAAATATATGTAGAGAGAGAGAGAGAGAGAGAGAGAGAGAGAGAGAGAGAGAGAGAGAGAGAGAGAGAGAGAGAGAGAGTGAGAGTGTAATGAACTTAACTTTCACCGCATCTCATTCTCTTTAAATAATCACTTCTAGGAATAAACTATAATATATTTCTAACTAACTATAACTTTTTTGTACAGTCTTTTGCTCTTTCTCTCTCTCTCTCTCTCTCTCTCTCTCTCTCTCTCTCTCTCTCTCTCTCTCTCTCTCTCTCGCTCTCTCGCTCTCTCTCTCTCTCTCTCTCTCTCTCTCTCTCTCTCTCTCTCTCTCTCTCATGTTCTACCGTTTCTTTGTCACAAGTTAACTTCCCCATTCTCCTTTAGGGTAGAGAAAGTTTGTCAAAAGTTGTTATATCCTTGAAAGACGAAACAGAGAACGGAGAGTCGTTACATGTTTACTGCGCTCGCTCACTTTAGAGAGAGAGAGAGAGAGAGAGAGAGAGAGAGAGAGAGAGAGAGAGAGAGAGAGAGAGAGAGAGAGAGAGAGAGAGAGAGAGAGAGAGAGAGAGGGGGGTGGGAGGGAGAAAGAGGGGGAAATAGGTTAAGTGGAGAGAAGTAGGAGAGGTATAATGATGTATGGGAAGGGAAGGGAAGAAGGAAGGCAGGGAGGGAAGGAAAGGAGAGAAGGGTGGGGAGGGAGGGAGGGAGGGAGGGAAGGAAAGGAAGGTAGGAAGGAGGGAAGAATGGTCTTTGGAGGAGGGAAACTCAGCCGCGGGGGTGAGGGGGAGAGAGGAAAGAGGTCATATAGAGCAACTCTCCCTCACTTTCTCTCTCTCTCTCTCCCTCTCTCTCTCTCTCTCTCTCTCTCTCTCTCTCTCTCCTCTCCTCTCCTCTCTCTCTCTCTCTCTCTCTCTCTCTCTCTCTCTCTCATCCTCTCTCTCTCACTCTCTCCCTCTCTCTCTCTCTCTCTCTCTCTCCTCTCTCTCTCTCTCTCCTCTCTCTCTCTCTCTCTCTCTCTCTCTCTCTCCTCTCTCTCTCTCTCTCTCTCTCTCTCTCTCTCTCTCTCTCTCTCTCTCTATCTCTCTCTCTCTCTCTCTCTCTCTCTCTCTCTCTCCTCTCTCTCTCTCTCTCTCTCTGTTAAATCATGCTTACGTGACCTTTTAATGTATTGGACCTGACCTCTAGCATCTCAACTTTGACCTTT
>JAPQNM010002159.1:55000-60000 GCA_029783475.1 Metacarcinus magister | reverse complement strand
CTCTCTCTCTCTCTTGCTCTTTATGACCAAAAATTAGTCTAACTTCCGGATTTAAGGCAAATTAGAGAGAGAGAGAGAGAGAGAGAGAGAGAGAGAGAGAGAGAGAGAGAGAGAGAGAGAGAGAGAGAGAGAGAGAGAGAGAGAGAGAGAGAGAGAGAGAGATTAATACATTTTTGTTCATAATATAAGAAGAGGAGGGGGAGGAGATGGAAGAAGGGAAGAAAAGGAAGAAGAAGAAGAAGAGAAGGAAGAGGAGGAGGAGGAAAGGAAGTAATTAGTAGCAAAAGAGGAGGAGGAAGAAGAGGAGGAGGAGGAGGAGAAGAAGAAGATGACAGAGGAGGAGGAGGAAGACGGCACGCGTCGCACCTGCTTCACCTCCTCCTCCTCCTCCTCCTCCTCCTCCTCCTCCTCCTCCTCCTCCTCCTACTAAAATAATGTCGTAGTTTCCGGAATAAATCTTGCGGTGAGAGAGAGAGAGAGAGAGAGAGAGAGAGGAGAGAGATGAGAGAGAGAGAGAGAGAGAGAGAGGAGAGAGATAGAGAGAGAGAGAGAGAGAGAGAGAGAGAGAGAGAGAATGTTTCTTTAATTTTTCTCTTACTTTTCAATCTTCCTTCCTTCCTTCTTTCTTTCTTTTATATCCTCCATTCTCTCTCTCTCTCTCTCTCTCTCTCTCTCTCTCTCTCTCTCTCTCTCTCTCTCCTCTCTCTCTCTCTCTCATCATCTCTCTCTCTCTCTCTCTCTGTCGTGTCCAGATAGTCTGATAATCTCTCCTTAATCTGAGGGTCGCTGTGTTGGTAAAGGTATCTTCTACCGTATTTACAGAGGCAACAGTCACCTGTTTTCGTCTCTCTCTCTCTCTCTCTCACTCTCTCTCTCTCTCTCTCTCTCTCTCTCTCTATTGGGATCACTACTTAGATGAAGTTGAAATTTCATTGTGTGACAGAGAGAGAGAGAGAGAGAGAGAGAGAGAGAGAGAGAGAGAGAGAGAGAGAGAGAGAGAGAGAGAGAGAGAGAGAGAGAGAGAGAGAAAAAAGGAAAAATATACCTGTCTCTTTCTTTCTCTCCATTTTTCTTTCCTCTCTCCCCTCCCACCTTCCTAACCTCCAATGAGAGAGAGAGAGAGAGAGAGAGAGAGAGAGAGAGAGAGAGAGAGAAGAGATGAGAGAAGAGATGAAGAGGTAGAGGAGAGAGAGAGAGGAGAGAGGTGAGAGAGGAGAGAGAGAGAGAGAGAGAGACACAACAACACACACACACACACACACACACACACACACACACACACACACACACACACACACACACACTCACTCACTCCTCTCTCTTTCTCTAACTATTTCCTTCCTTTCTCTCTCTCAACACAAACTTTCTTCTTTCTCTCTCCCTCCATCTCCCCCCCCCACCACACACTAACTCCACCCCCTCCTCCCCCGCACAGGAAGTATGGTTTTGACACCTACATGGTGCAGTGTATAGCAGCACCCCCGGCTATACTGAGGTTCTTGTGTCAGAATTACAACATAAACACACTGCCTATTGGACAAAGCGGAGTCAACTATACTGAAGTGCCCCCAAAGATATCCGTGTTTTATTTAGGTAAGTGTGTTTGGGGGTGTTTTTTTTTGGGGGGTGATATATGTGTGTATTTATCTAGTTATATTTACCTAGTTATAATATACATAGTGTCCAAATCTACTGTTATTCAGTTTGCTTTTGAAATCATGAATATTTGTTTCATTAAGTTTATTTATTTATTCTGTGCTTCTATATGGGAAGGTGTTTATTTTTTATGTTGTGTATGTATTTCTTTTCAGTGTGTGTGTGTGTGTGTGTGTGTGTGTGTGTGTGTGTGTGTGTGTGTGTGTGTGTGTGTGTGTGTGTGTGTGTGTGTGTTTGTCTGTTTGGGTTTGTGTTGGGAGGTGTGTGTGTGTGCGTGTGTGTGTGTGTTTGTGTGTGTGAGTTTATCTATGTGTGTGTGTGTGTGTGTGTCTGTTTTTGTATGTATTTATAATTCTCTCTCTCTCTCTCTCTCTCTCTCTCTCTCTCTCTCTCTCTCTCTCTTTCTCTTTCTCTTTCTCTCTCTCTTTCACACACACTCAAACGCACTTTCTATCTCAATCACACTCTTTCTCTCTCACTTATACTTTTACTCTTTCTCTCTCCCACACACTCAAACGCACTCTCTTTCTATAACACACTAACACACTTTCTAACACCCCAGCCCAGGCAACCACCGGCACACCCGCAGCACTTCTCGTTACGACGGCCAAGTCTCCACCACCATCTTTCCCGTTGGAGCAAATACGAGGCTGTTAAAGATTGTGTTAGACCACGCCAAGATCAAAACTCTCACCGCCAAGATCGGAAAACTGCAGCAAGGGTGAGAAATAGGGTGAAACAATGGGTGACAGGGTGAAAAAAATGGGTGATGGAACTAGGGGGAGAAATAGGGTGACAGAGTGATGGAACTAAGGGGAGAAATAGGGTGAAAATATAGAAAATAGGGTGAGAAATATAGGAAATAGGATGAAAATATACATGAAAAAGGGTGTGTTAGGGTGAAAGTGAAAAGGGTGATGGTGTTAGGGTGAGAAATAGGGTGAAATTATACCCAAAATAGAGTGAAAAATATAGACAATAAAGAAAATAGTGTGATGAGGTGATGGAAATAGGGTGAAATTATACACTTTAAAAACAGGGTGATAGTGATTTATATATTAATTAAGAAAGTGAAAATTATTGTTTGGATATAAATATTAACCCTTCCTCCTCCTCCTCCTCCTCCTCCTCCTCCTCTCTCCTCCTCCTCCTCCTCCTCCTCCTCCTCCTAGGGTGACCAAAATGGAAGAGTTGCTTCAGAAGGTTCTAGAAAAAGAAAAAGAATTAAATAAAAATCTAGAGAATTGGAGAAATGATAAAAGATCTTTGTCATCCAGGAAGGAAGAAAGATAAGTGTGTGTGTACGTGTGTGTGTGTGTGTGTGCGTGTGCGTGTGTACGTGTGTGTGTGTGTGCGTGTGTACGTGTGTGTGTATGTGTTGTAATATGTGTATGATTATTATTTTTTTTATTCTATTTATTTTTTTGGTTATATTTTGTTTCTATTAATAATTCAATGTTTTTTTTCCTTCCTCCTTCCTCTTTCCTCTTCCACCTCCTCCTCCTCCTCCTCCTCCTCCTCCTCCTCCTCCTCCTCCTCCTCCTCCTCCTCCTCCTCCTCCCCCCCCTCCCCCCCAGGAAAGGGTTAGTTCAGCGCATCAATTACAAGAAAGATCAATTGAAAAATAGAGAAGAAGAAGCAATCGACCTTGTAGCTTGTAAATCCAAGATGGCCGCCGTTATTAAGGTGTGTGTGTGTGTGTGTGTGTGTCTGGAGGTTAAAGTGTGTGCGTGTGTGTGTGAAGAGAGGGAGAGAGAGAGAGGATGTATGTGTGTGTATATTTATGTATAACTATATATTTCTCTAGTCTCTCTCTCTCTCTCTCTCTCTCTCTCTCTCTCTCTCTCTCTCTCTCTCTCTCTCTCTCTCTCTCTCTCTCTCTCTCTCTCTCTCTCATTATCATTATCTTTCATTTCAGATCAGACAACAGTTTCAGAATTCTTCGTTGGAGGAAACTGAAGTACAATTAGCAGAGAAAAAAGCACATTTATCCTGCCTGGCAATTGCCTCGACTGCTGTAAGTGATGGGAACTGATGGGGCAGTGATGGGGGGGGGGTTATAGGAGTGATGGGAAGGTTGGAGAACGGATGGGAATGCTAGAAAAGTGATGGGAAGGTTGGAAAATGTGATGGGATGGGAAGTGAAGGGAAGGGATGGGAAGATTAGGTGATGGGGTTTGATGGGAATGACGTATATATGTATAATGATAATAATGATAGTAGTAGTAGTATTGATAATGAAATAAATAAAATATATCTATATGTGTATGTGTACTACTACTACTAATTTCCTACACACACACACACACACACACACACACACACACACACACACACACACACACACACACACACACACACACACACACACACAGGAATTGAAAGAGTACAAGCAAGGAGAGAAAGAATTGGATCGTCTAAAAGAACAACTAAACAAAATTAAACACAATTTGCAAACCCATCAAGACGATTTAAAAGGAGTAAAGGAACAGTAAGTGAGAGAGAGAGAGAGAGAGAGAGAGAGAGAGAGAGAGAGAGAGAGAGAGAGAGAGAGAGAGAGAGAGAGAGAGAGAGAGAGAGAGAGAGAGAGAGAGAGAGAGAGAGAGAGAGAGAGAATGAAATAAAGAAGTGTGTTAATATATTATAATGAATTATGTATGTATACTAACCACACACACACACACACACACACACACACACACACACACACACACACACACACACACACACACACACACACACACACAAAAAGTAAAACACACACATAACATAACATAACATACACATAACCTAACACAACATAACATAACATAACACACTCAAACTAAATTTTCTCCTCCACAGATAGTTACCTTACCTAACCTCACAAAACACACGAACACAACCAAATAAATACACAGTAACACACTCAAAACACTCAAACACACTCAAAACACTCAAACACACTCAAAACACTCAAAACACTCAAACACACTCAAAACACACTCAAAACACACTCAAACACACTCAAAACACACTCAAACACTCCAAACACACTCAAACACACTAAAAACACACTCAAACACACTCAAAACACACTCAAACACACTCAAAACACACTCAAAACACACTCAAACACACTCAAAACACTCAAACACACTCAAAACACACTCAAAACACACTCAAACACACTCAAAACACACTCAAACACACTCAAAACACACTCAAAACACTCAAACACACTCAAACACACTCAAAACACACTCAAACACACTCCAAACACACTCAAACACACTCAAAACACACTCCAAACACACTCAAACACACTCCAAACACTCAAAACACACTCAAAACACACTCAAACA
>JAPQNM010002159.1:20000-40000 GCA_029783475.1 Metacarcinus magister | reverse complement strand
GTCTTTCCAACTCTAACTCTTCTCGTTATTTCTGGCATCTAGCCAATAATATCTCTAACAATTTTACTTCTTCATCTTTCCCTCCTTTACTTCAACCAGATGGCCCCACAGCTGTCTTTTCTTTCTCTAAAGCTGAACTCTTCGCTCAAACCTTTGCTACCAACTCTACTTTGGATGATACTGGGCATATTCCTCCTACTCCTCCACCCTCTGACTACTTCATCCCTAAAATTAGAATTCTTTATTATGACGTTTTCCAGGCCCTCTCTGGCCTTGATTCTCGGAAGGCTTACGGTCCGGATGGAGTCCCTCCTGTTGTTCTCAAAAACTGTGCTTCCGAACTCGCTCACTGCCTGGTCAAACTCTTTCGTCTGAGTCTCTCTACTTTTACCTATCCTTCTTGCTGGAAGTTTGCTCACATTCAACCTGTCCCTAAAAAGGGTGACCGCTCTAATCCTTCTAACTACCGCCCTATAACCTTGATTTCCTGCCTTTCTAAAGCCTTTGAATCTGTCCTTAACAAGAAGATAATGAGGCATCTATCAGCTCACAACCTTCTCTCTGATTGCCAGTATGGTTTCCGTAAAGGCCGATCTACTGGTGATCTTCTTGCTTTCCTAACTGAATCTTGGTCATCCTCTTTTAGGGACTTTGGTGAAACTTTATACTACATTTCATTATACTAACAACACTTGAAACCACAACAGGACCCATTAACATAGCCACCACATACTTACCCCCCAGAAGACCATTCCTACCAATCACAGACTTCCACACCATAGCCTCAGAATCATACCCAACATATATAATAGGGGACTTAAATGCCCACCATCCTACAATAGACAAGAAAAATAGCAATAATGTTGGTAAAGCACTGAAAATGCTTATAGACCATAAAAAACTTAATCACTTAGGCCCAGACTTTCCAACTTTTTTATCACACAACACAACCTCAACACCAGATATCATTCTCTCAAACAACAAAGCATACCACAATATAGAAATAACACAGGGACCCACAACACCATCTGACCACTTACCAATACTCATAAACATCACATCACACCCTATACAAACACCAACACCAATTACATACCTAACTAAAAAAGCAAACTGGGAGGAATTCCAGGAAAACACAATACACAGAACAAGTAACATCAACACCGACTCACACATGTCACAACGTACACTAGACACATCCATACAATACTGGATTGACGCAATAACGACATCCATGAAACTCAACATTCCACTATCAAAACAAAAAACAATACTCAAACCCATTTACAATAACAAAGTTAAGGAACTGCAATGGTGGGCAAAAAAACTAATAGAAAATAGTTTAAAACATGGCTGGACATACACAACATATATAGCTTATAAAACAATCAAACAAAATATAATAAAAGAATGTAAAGTACAAAATATAAAGAACTGGGAAAACAAGATTAAAGGACTGAACACTCTTTACAAAGACCCACACAAATTTTGGCACAATATAAAATCATTAAAAGGAAGCCAAACAAATACAAAGCCATATCTAATACAAGCCAACAAAAAAGTATACAAAGTGGAAGATAAAGAACAAATATTTAGAGACATCTGGAGCAATGTTTTTAGAATAAGCCCTGCAGAAAATCTACAATATGATAAAGATACGGAACTTCTAGTCAATAACTTCATCAACAATAACAAAGCACAAATACTACCTAATCAACAAGGAAACCCTGACAATCTAAATAACAATAACTATTACACAACACACATCACATCACAAGAAATAAAGCAAACAATTAAACAATTAAAAAACAACGCACCTGGAGAAACAAAAATAAACAAAACCATACTACAAAACCTACCAGACAGCGTACTAGAAATCTTTATCAAATTACTGAACATCGCCCTATCCATGGGATACTTTCCACAACCATTCAAGACGCAAAATCATATTCATCCCCAAACAGAACAAACCAACCACTGATGCAATCAACTACCGACCAATCTCATTACTGGAAGTACCTGGAAAACTGTTTGAGAAAATAATTAACAAAAGAACAAGAACATTCTTAGAAGTTAATAAAATCCTACCAGACTCACAGCATGGATTCAGAACAGCAAGATCCACAGACACAGCAATAGCAACTACAGTAGAACTAATATCAAAAGCTTTAGCAGACAAAAAACAGTGTTGCATTGCACTCAGGGACGTCTCAAAGGCGTTTGATAAGGTGTGGCAGGATGGTCTAAAATATAAACTCAACCAAATAAAATTACCCACCATCCTCAACAAGATTTTAAGTAGTTTTTTGGACAATAGATCAGCATCCATATCTTTAAATAACTACACTGGCCCACCGTTCCAAATACACAGCGGAATACCACAAGGGAGCTGTATCTCACCCACACTTTACACTATTTACAGTTACGACATACCAACACCACTCACAGACAGCACATACATACAATACGCAGATGACATCACACAAATCATCACATATGCAGGCAAATCCAAAGACATGTTAGCAAAGATAACAGAAAGAGAAATAAAAAACATTAACAATTACGAAAACAAATGGAAAATTAAAACAAACACACAAAAATTCACATTATTGCCTATAACAATAAAAAAAATGCATCCAGTCACCATAGATGGAATCAACGTCCCATACGCTAAAGACGCTAAAATTTTAGGACTAAAATTGGGTACAAACGGATACGGTAAGCACATAAAAGACATCACAAACAAAGCACAAATTGCATTAAACACAATCAAAAGATTCGAGTCACTAAACACCAACATCAAACTACACCTTGTAAAAGCATGTGTACTACCAATACTCTCCTACCCAGCATACGCACTAAACGCAATTTCAAAATCAAATTTACTATTACTACAGCAAAAACAAAACAAAGCCCTCCGCTTCATTTATTCCGAATCATACCCATACACCAAAACTACTGAAGAACTCCACACACTCGCTAAACTAGAACCAATTAATAAAACGTTATATGCAAGGGGAAACCAAATCAAATACAAACTAATGAACATTCTAAAAGACAAAACATACAAAAACACTATACATGGACATGAACAAGGAAAGGAACACGCCTGGTTCAGGAAACCAATAAATAGAATTTCTAAAGAACCACCAGGACCACTGTACACATATACAAACTTTTAATAAAATAAATAATTTTCATCTACACAAAAGCTAAAAGCAAATAGGGAAAATGAAATAAAACAAAATAAATAATAAATAAATAAGTAAATAAATAAATGGATATATAGATAAATATCTTTTTAACTTAAAAAGAAAACAGCAAGGCGGATCGCCCGCCACCTTTACTCTTCTACTGTCTTTCTTCATTTCTTCACTTTTACCTTCCACTACAAACTCTTCTTTCACCCCACTGTCTATCCCCCCCAAGCAAGCAAGCAAGTCTGTCATTCTTTTTAGAGATGACGAACTGTCAAGACGTTATCCGGGAAAGCTCCTGGTGTTGTTTAGAGAGGAATAAAGCAATGACTATTGGAAACACAAACATACACCACACTAACGCCACTATGTAACAAATACATGTTTAGGCATATATTTATTGTAATTCTTGCAACTGCCATTACCAAAAGGCCATACCAATAGGTGGTTTTTCCGCCGGGGTTACTCGGTTTTCCACCCAAACAGAAAAGCAATCACAAACAATAACACACTACTGTTCACACTACCATCCAGGTTGGTTTTCCTCCGGATGCTTCCGGTTTCCAACCTACATTATTGTAAACATATATATATATATATATATATATATATATATATATATATTTATATATATATATATATATATATATATATATATTTATATATATATATATATATATATATATATATATATATATATATATTATATATATATATATATATATATATATATATATATATATATATATATATATATATATATATATATATAAATATATATATATATATATATATATATATATATATATATATATATATATATATATATATATATATATATATATATATATTATATATATATATATATATATATATATATATAAATATATATATATATATATATATATATATATATATATATATTTATATATATATATATATATATATATATATATTTATATATATAAATTTTCCCACAAAAAACTAATTCACACAACATAACATAAAAAAAGCAGGCCGGACCGCCCGGCAACTATTGTCCTCCTCCTATTATTTCTATTTTTTCCAACTTTGTATTCTTGTCTCTTCTTCCCCCGCCTTTCTAATTTCCCCCCACTTTCTAAATAAAAAGTTAAAGTTAAATGAAGGGGCCATATTCAGCAATGAATAATATTGTGACAGTGGATAACCGTGTGAATTTTGTGGAATTGGAGGGTTGTGCCACCAGTAGTGGGTTCTGTGGAGTGCCTCCCACAGAGTGCCACACAGGATTGGAAGGACAGCGACGCAAAATTATCTCTCAGTACGGTGATGTGCTCCAGTGTTTCCTTTCATCAGAGAGATTTTTGGCCTTTTGTTCGGTGGCCAAAGTGTCTCTGCAGGCGCTCCACGAACTCCGGCACCGCGCACCGCTGCCTCAGCTGGCCATGGACCTCGGGTTCCTGCAGCAGCTGGGAGTGGTTGGCAAGACTATCAAATCGGACTTGCAGCCAAGGTATTATGTCGACCTGCATAGCTGCAAGAATGCCCTTCAGGAAAGAGTATCCCAGATTCTGTACCTCGTTGAAAGCCAACCCGAGCACCTGAAGTGGGCGTAGCAGGACGCTACCGTGTATGAGACACTGCCTCACTCCCTGCTGGATGCGCCCACCAAGAGGCAGGCGTTGATGCGTGTTCTGGATAGGATCAAGAACAGACTGGCACAGATAGAGTTGGAGTCTGTTCATGAAAAGGCGCACAGCTTCAAGATGAGGCCCGACCAGAACTTCAGTTGTTTGCTGGACAGTGTCGAAGCCAAGACTATTGAGGCAGCCAAGATCAGCCATTCACGCTACGGCATCCTTGCGAAGCCCTGGATCTCATTCCGGCCTCAATCAGGAGACGACAACACCTACAATCTATCCTCCATTAAACTCCTACAGTGGATGGAGTCAGAGGTGTGGAAGGAGCGGGTGGAAGTTTCCTTGGAAGAGTTCTTCAAACCTCACCTTCATTTTTCGTACATAAGGCAGGTCCTAAACCTGCTGATCGTGAGGGGCGAGACGCTGTTGGCGCCGGTGCTGGTGAAGGATGGTGTTCACACCACGTACACTGTGCTGGACGAGCGTGTTGTAGACTGTGTGCTGGACCACTGCGTGCTGGCAGATCTGTCGTCTGAGCGCGGAGCCGCTGTGTGTCTCCTCGTTGAGATTCAGAAATTGGTGAAGGAGAAGCTGGTGCTAGGCGTGAGTCTTGGCCAGGTGAGACGAGTGGTCAAGTACCTGCATCACAGCGACTTTGGCTTTAAAGGCACTACCCACACCACCGATGGGGCTGAGGCCGTCATGTGGGTAACCCCCATCTGGCTTAGGTCAAAGACCCACTTCCATCAATATTTGTCGACTTAGTCTGAACGCGGCCAGTTGGATGGTAGCTTGTTGTGGTACCTGCACAAGCTGATGGCACGCTGCTGCCTTGAGGTGGTGGAGCCAGGCCATCTGATAGCCCGACCCACGCTGTTCTCCGCAGAGGAAGTGCTCCGGGAAAACGACAATGTTTTACCGTGGCAGCATCCGTTTGATGAGATCTTGCCTGACGACATGGTCGTTTTCACGCTCAAACACCGCCAGTCTTACCACCACCAACAGCCTATGTCTCACTCTCAACAAGCTGAACATAACTCCAACAAGGGACCAAGCCACGAGGGTCCCACTCACCCACACGCCCAAGTGAGAAGCAACGAGCGCGTTGTGCAGGAGGATACGAACCACCTCCCGCCGCTACAGTACCATTGCGGACCCAGGCTGGCAGCGGCCTTCCGTAGGGTGTCAAATGGAGAAGGATCTCGCCCACCGCGGCCTTGGGACGTGGATCACCGATCGGTACGGAGTGTCGGTTTTTGCGTTTGAGTCCGTGATTCACGTGACCTTCAACCGCTTCAGAACTGTTCTCTCCCGCCTGATGGATGAAGTACTGGGCATGAACCCGAGTGGATCCTTCTTCCCTCTGCGTTCCAATATTCACCAAGATATGACGGGACTCCTGAAAGAGGCTGGCATTATAGGTCAGATGGAGGGATTATCGGAAATCATAGACTATGAGTCTCCTCCCTCGCACGTGCAAGTGGCACCCAGCAAAGGAGACGTGTGCTTAACTATGGAAGAGAAAGAAGCGGCGGCTGATCTCGCAGCTAAACTTAAAGCAGAAGAGATAAAACTACACAATAAGATCAAAGAACTGCACTGGAATCTGAAGCACCAGAAGGGTATAGAAAGGCGTTGTGTTGAGTTCGATCTGGCAGCTCGGAAAAGTAAATTGCAAGAAACAGTGGAGGTGAGGAATAAGCTTAACATTATGATGGCGACGGAGCCAAGTACTTCAGAGTACAGGATGCGGCTGCCCGGGGCACCGAGACTGGAACCATTCCACTACAACACCAAATGCAAGCAAGGAAAGGAAAAGAAGAGAATGCGAGAAGATAGTGAGATGGAAAGTCCGGTTAAGCCAAAGAAACAACGATATTATAGTTCAAGTGAAAGTGAGAGTGACTTCTGTAGCGACGAGAGGATGACACAACGGAAGGAAAAGAAGCGACCTCGGGATGAGGTGGATAGTGTAGGCAAGACAAAGAGGCGACGACAGGATAGTTCAAGTTACACTGAGAGTGACTTCTGGAGTGAAGATGATGAACTTGATGACACAAACACGCCCAGTAACCCACGAAACGATAGCTCGAGTGACAGTGGAAACAATGCAGAGAGGAAGATGACACAGCCGCACAAGAAAACAACGACGGAAACTAGTGGACAGAAGAAGGCTGAAGATTGGTTGGAAAGCCTCAGTAAATTTTTGTAAAGTGAAATCTTTGTAAATCAATAACATAGTTTATATGTATGTATTAGTATGTTAGTTAGTATGTATGTATGTATTAGTATGTTAGTTAGTATGTATGTATGTATTAGTATGTTAGTTAGTATGCATGTATGTATTAGTATGTTAGTATGTTAGTTAGTATTTATATATATGTATTAGTATTTTAGTATGTCAGTTAGTATGTATGTATGTATTAGTATGTTAGTTAGTATGTATTAGAATAAGTATCTAGTTAATAAATAATGAAATATAAAAATGCTATCTTTTTCCGACATATCGTTTTATCACATATAATTATTCTATTTCATAGTAATTTTAAAGTTAATGACGTAACACTCACAGCAGGTGATGTCACACAAAGAGTTACACACACACACAGTAGTGTGTGTGTGTGTGTGTGTGTGTGTGTGTGTGTGTGTGTGTGTGTGTGTGTGTAATTCACCATACACTCTAGCCAGGAGGATCACGTTCTGGACACGTGATCATCAGCACACCCTCCCTGAAGCTCATACACACAGATATACATGAGTGTGTGCGTGGGATGTGTGGTATACGCACAATAAACATACAAATGCTATTCATATTATATACAGAGAATCAAATTAATATGAAATGGAAACTTGACTGTCCTGTCTAAAGAGAAAAGAAGAGTGCTGGCGAGGCTGTAAAAATGTCACTTACAAGAAAATGGTCACCTCAGGGCGAGGTGTGACGCCCCTGGCATACGTAGCTAAGCTTTTAAACATTATTGCTGGGGAAAGAAAGAGTAGATTACCCAGTGACTCGCTCCGTCCTGTTGCTGCAATTATTACCAGCGTGTTAAACTATGTTCCTCCCTTGTTCTATAGTTCCATTCACTACCTTTTTTCATCTTACCGGTTGGGGCTTATAGTCATTGCTATTCTACCTGGTTCTGCTATTAATTCAGCCTTATCTCTCTCTCTCTCTCTCTCTCTCTCTCTCTCTCTCTCTCTCTCTCTCTCTCTCTCTCTCTCTCTCTCTCTCTCTCTCTCTCAAGTACATACACACCTCTTTTACATGTTTTTTTTATTATTGTTTTTACACAGAACACATACAGATGGATTCATATGTTGATACGCATTGTCTCAAGTATTAGTGAGTGCGTATACAAATGTTTTTAAATGTGCTTGAAGCCACGGCAGGATGAAGGTACAAAAAAAGACGCTGTACCCCCGAAAAAAAAGATAATAAGAGGACTCGTCGAAGCCTTTTACCCGATGAAAGTGAGAGCAGCTGTATAGAAGGAAACAATATTTGCGATCCTTGAGGGATGTAATTCGATATCAGAGAGAGAGAGAGAGAGAGAGAGAGAGAGAGAGAGAGAGAGAGAGAGAGAGAGAGAGAGAGAGAGAGAGAGAGAGAGAGAGAGAGAGAGAGAGAGAGAGAGAGAGAGCGAGAGCGAGAGCGAGAGCGAGAGAGAGAGAGAGAGAGAGAGAGAGAGAGAGAGAGAGAGAGAGAGAGAGAGAGAGAGAGAGAGAGAGAGAGAGAGAGAGAGAGAGAGAGAGAGATTACACTATTTATTCTAATAAATGCAACAAACCAAAATAAACTAAAAAAATATTCATGCAAGTTAAGTGAACATTCGTGCAATTAAAGTAAACGATTAATTAGATCATTACAGTTCATCCCTAAACACTACACACAATGGTGAACTTGAATTTGATTCGTTCCATAAATATATATATATATATATATATATATATATATATATATATATATACATATATATATATATATATATATATATATATATATATATATACATATATATATATATATATATATATATATATATATATATATATATATATTAGCTATGCATGAATGTTTCAAATGTTTCACACACACATACACACACACACACACACACACACACACACACACACACACACACACACACACACATGAATAAACAAGTTAGTGCATAGATGAATAAAACTATAAAAAGAGATAAACATTATTGAAAATAGTTTCATGTAGCCACATGTGCGTTTTTGTGTATGTGTGTATGTACAGTATGTATGTGTGTGTGTGTGTGTGTGTGTGTGTGTGTGTGTGTGTGTGTGTGTATTCAGTGATGGTTATGGACACTGAAACCAGAGCACACGAGAAAACACATGTACTTTCCTACCTAGAACACATCCTGAATTATCCTACTGCTATACATCCCATGAAAGTCCTACTATTGTTCAACACTTGGTAAGACTGCAGGCGGGGGGCGGGGGGCGGAGGGCGGAGGGCCGGAGGCGAGGGGCAGGAGGCGGGGGGCGGTAGGCGAGGGGGGCGAGAGCGGCGGCCTACTAATAGGCTTCACAAGTTAACGGAAAAATAATTATAAATGTACTTTAGTTCCTTCCTTTGAAATCCTGACGCACTCTCTTTATCAAATACAATTACTACACAACTATTATATAACACTATATATATACAATAGGAAATTATCAAAAAATACTATAATGTGGCTTGATAATGCGAAAAATCAGTGTGGGTAGACTAGCGGTGGCGATGGCGGTGCTCACTAGGCTACGTCCACCTTCCCTTCCCTTCCCTACCCTACCCTTCCCTTCCCTTCCCGCCTTTCTCTACTCTGCTAAAAAAAACACTGGAAATAATTACTTAAATAATAATAAAAACTCACGTATTCCCAGACACAGTTAACACCAATCTCAACACTATATTCACAACAGACTGCAGGCTATTTTCCGTTTGTCAATGCTAGGAAAATGTGGTGCAACATGTCAAATGAGAGAGAGATACTGATACTGATTCTGATACTGATACTGATACTGATACTGATACATTTATTGGCCCACAAGAAGTACATGAACATAATATGGTATTTGGCATTGAATAGTAACGGACAAAGGTTTGTTGAGCCAAGGCTCTTATACAGACCTGGAAAGAAAAGAAAACAAAAATGATACCGTTGAAGTTCAGTGTTCAGGCCTAATAATAATAATAATTATAGTAATCACAATATGATGATAATAATAAATATATAGTAATAATGTTAATAACAATAATATAAATTAAAAATGGTAATATATTAGCAATATGATACGAGAGAGAGAGAGAGAGAGAGAGAGAGAGAGAGAGAGAGAGAGAGAGAGAGAGAGAGAGAGAGAGAGAGAGAGAGAGAGAGAGAGAGAGAGAGAGAGAGTATTGGAATAGTACTTACATTCGCTGTTCTCTGGATGTTGAATTTCATTTAATATCACCACCTAAATAGCACTAGGAAGGACTACGTAGTTGACACACTTCTGTCAGACTGTTAATTAACCTTTTATAAGTGTCACGGAAACTTCAAATACGATGTAGAACGCAAGGCTAATGATTTAATTCCAATATTTAAATGTCTGCCACGAGGAAATTTTGTTTTAATCCACATGCTTCTTCTATAAGATACTGTAAGCGTCGATCGCTGATTGGTGGATTCTCACTGGTTTGAATGTGCGATGAATTGACTTCGTATTATTCCTTAAACTCTTATCAATTCACAAGATACTGGATTTTACGAATACATATTAACACAACAATATACTTTATAACCTTTATAACATATCTGATGGACTATGCATTGATTACTGCGTTAGGTTAAGTGGTGAAATATAATAATTTCATGTATGTGTATTCCGAAGGCGCAGCTATGGTAATGAATGCAGATGACGTCACTAAGGCCAGGCCGAAGTTGATTGGCTGACATGACGTCACTAAGGCCAGGCTGAAGCTGATTGGCTGTTGCGCTCAGTGTCTTGGGACTGCAAGTGCGGTGGGTTGCTGTCAAGTGTGTCTAATATTTGTGCGTTAATTACCACACGAGGAGGCGTAGGCTGACCTGACGGCGTATATAAGGTAAGTTTAACTCATTATGTATTATATAGTAATGTTAAGATGCTGGCCAGAGGTAATGGAGTGGGTGGAGGAACGTGTGTGTGTGTGTGTGTGTGTGTGTCAGGGAGTAGCTCGTTCACCTTCCAGAAGCTTCGCTGCCTTACCAACCTTGTATTACCTCTGGTGTTGTGCTTATTTTGATTATTTTATTACTTTATTTTCTTTGCTATCATGTATATATTGTGTTCTCTATACTTTTGTAAGAGTGTGAATGCTTTTTTCTAGGCATTTTTTTTTTATATAATAATTGTTGGTGCGTTTTGTGAGTGGTAGACACGTACCGACAACCATATAAGTGTGGTGAAGATTTCCTTATTGCCGTTTCCTATTATTTGTTTTTTCTATTACATTTCATAATTATTTGTGTACATTTGAGTGTTTCGAAGTCTGGTTTGTTGTTGAAATGAATAATAACTAATATATGACCATGGCAAGCTTGACTTCCGGTGGTGGGACGTGAACGCATCCGAGCCCAGCCATCATGATGATGTTGATTGTTTTACTTCCCGATGGCACAATTTTTTCTTCTTCTTAATTAACATAAATAAACGTGACCTAACTAAACCAAACCAATTTCAACCTAAATTATCCTAACCTAGCCTAGCATAAATTAACTTAACCTAAGCTTACCTAGCCTAACCTAACCTAGCCTAACCTAACCTAGCCTAACCTAACCTAGCCTAACCTAACCTAACATAACCTAAGAATCTAGCATAGCCTAGCCTAACCACGAGCCTGGATTTAGACGTTTAAGTGATCTTGCTTGGTAGATGAATAAGTAAAAATCTATTTCCATTTCCGCAATAAGAGACAAAAAAGCGCATAAACCTGTAATAAGTGATGCCACAAATCCACTGGATAGGCTAAGATTGCTTACTTAAGAAACGACTTTATAACAATAAATAGCCTAATTATTGTTATTTTTCCAGAGAATATTAAGGAAATTATTGTATCACGAAGAACCGAACTACCTGAGCCTACGCGAAACGAGAGAGAGAGAGAGAGAGAGAGAGAGAGAGAGAGAGAGAGAGAGAGAGAGAGAGAGAGAGAGAGAGAGAGAGAGGGAGAGGGAGGGAGGGAGGTGTAAACAAATTTCATGCAATATCACGCTCTTTTTACTCCTTCCCCACCCCTCCCCTCTCTGAAAATGCACACTGACATACACATATTCAAAGCGAGAGAAACAAGAGTCGTAAACACGCACACGCACACACACACACACACACGCACGCACACGCGCACACACACACACACACACACACACACACACACACACACACACGCACACACACACACACGCACACACACGCACACACACGCACGCACACACACGCACACACACACACGCACACACACACTTACACCAGAGAGATAAAAGATAATATAAATATAGGAGGTAGATTAACTTTTTAAAAACATTCTGCTATTCACAAGTGTCCTGATTCTGAAAAAAGTAAGGGGAGAAGACAGAGGGGACGGGTGGGAGGGCAGGAAGAAAGGAGGGAAAGAGAGAGGATTATGAAATGTATGTGAGGCGGTGCAGAAAAATATGAACATTTATTAAATACCGAGTGGTATTCAGCGACAAAATCTTGCTTATGTGAGATTAAAACGAGGAAACAACACTAGACACACACATAGAGAGAGAGAGAGAGAGAGAGAGAGAGAGAGAGAGAGAGAGAGAGAGAGAGAGAGAGAGAGAGAGAGAGAGAGAGAGAGAGAAAAAAAAAGTAATTTTCTAAAGGTAAAAAAATAAGAGTTTTACAGCCAGCACATTATACTTTCTGCTGATTCATAGTTTTTTCTAAAGTACTTTTAAATCTCATTGTCACTTTCTTTTGTTTTTCTACTTTTTTCAGTCTTCCCAAATTGACTTGTCTTGTCACATTATAGTTGGATGTCTCAATTAACAAGGTAAAGCCATAGTAGAAGGTCCTGTAGTACTATTACTATTTCTATTATTATTACTATTATTATCATTATTATTGTTGTTATTGTTATTATTATTATTATTATTATTATTATTACCATTATTATTGGTATTATTACAATTATTATTATTATTACTATTACTGCTATTACTACTGCTACTACTACTACTACTACTACTACTACTACTACTACTACTACTACTACTATTACTACTACTACTACTGTAAGGTGATGTATGGTAGCGTAGCTGGGTGAATAAGGCTTCGGAGACGTGGGTGTGGGTTTATTATATAATAAACAATGGATCACTGGACAGAGGAGATGAGCGTGACCTTTCTGTAGTAAAGATTTGTGCCAGACTGACTGCCGGGCGAGCGGGGTCGGGCCAGGTGACGCGCTGGGTCACCCGCAGTTGCCAGACGTTACAAAATAGTTGCCACATACATTATAGACATGAGCGCGCCACATATGAATATAATATGATAAATATATATATAATACCTCAGCTCCCTACACTGCTCGGCCACCACCAACGAAATGTCCCCATTTCGAAAAACACCGGGTGAAACGAGGACACCCGCGGATGGTGACATTACTGTGCAGGAACTGAGACATCAAAAATGAGAAGAAATACATAAAAAAAAATGGGTGGCACGCATAAAAGTACATTTATATAAATGCAAAAATAATAATTTAAATACTAATCTATGCACTCTACAATAGACAAACAAATACATATATGCATAATACATGATTAATTTGGTGCATAGGAATTATGTACAGATAGAGGTATTCCTGGATCGGAGGAAATAATGGCAAGGAGAAGCAGAAACTGTAGTGTCAGGAGTTGTGTTGTGTGTGATGTGAGGTGGAATCACAGCAGAATCGAAACCCTTGGATACTTTCTTTAGAGAGTCTAAATGAGCTACTGACTCCTCTAGAGACTGAAGGTTCAATAATTTGACTTTATTCCCGTGCAATTTAGCAATCACTCTGAAAGGGCCGTTAAATTTAGGTTGCAGCTTGGATGACGTTACGTTTACGAGGGAAAACACTATGTCGCCAACATTAAGGTTGAAAGATGACGCATCCTTGTTATGGTAGGCAATCATGTCCTCTTTGGAAAGTGAAAGTGATTCTGCAACTCGTTGGTGAATTTTTTGAAAGGATGCCACAGTAACTTTAAGATAGTCATCCATATTATATACTACACTTGGAGACTCTGAAAATAGGTCATATGGGAGACGTTTATCTGAGCCAAAGATGACAAAATGAGGAGTTTCTGCAATTGATTTATGAATTTGTGCGTTTAGAGAAGCCATGACCTGTGGCATATATAAATCCCAAACTGTGTCTGTGGGTTGAACAAATGAGCGAAGCAAATCAAGGACTTTTCTGTTAAGACGCTCGACTAAACCGTTAGAACTGGGTCTGTACGGCAGAACAGTGCACTTCTTAATATGAAATTGCTTACAAAGAGCATCAAGAATTTGATTGACAAATTCTGTACCATTATCCGAGAGTAAGGTCTTAGGGGTGGTAAAAGGACAAATTATGTTGTTAACAATGGCACGAGCAACAGTTACAGCAGATTTATCTGGAAGTGGCACTAAAATAGAGAATCTTGAAAAGTGATCAACTGCAACAAGCAAGTATCTGTTACCTTTTTCAGTCATAGGCAATGTAAGCAGATCAATAGCCACTAAATCCCATGGTTGAGCAGGAACTGGGTAGTTCAGAATAGGTACGTGAGAGTGAACATTACCTTTGTTAATGGCACAAGTATGACAAAGATCTATGTGCGCGTTGATATCAGTACGCATAGTGCGCCAAAAATACTTGAGTCGCGTCTGAGAGAGGCATTTTTCTTTACCTGGGTGGCCAGCATGAATGGAGTCATGTACAATCTTAAGGATTTTAGGCACGATAGAATCAGGAATTACCATTTGATGAATAATTCTGCTTGGTTCATTTTTTTCCTTCCAAGGTAGTACATTTATATAACATACCCTCTTGCAAAATGTATGAGGATAGTGAAGTAATCTTATCAGGAAGATCTGAATCATCACCTGACTCTAGAAAATAGATTAGCTTGGAACAGAACCGATCATCACGCTGTGCATCAATAATGTCAGTTTGAGAAACTGTCTCCAGAGCTACTGGAGCAGTGGTAATAGGAAGGGCTTGAGCAAAATTACGTGACAGTGCATCAGCTGCAAGGTTTGATTTGCCTTCAATGTATGTAAATGTAGGATTAAAATTTTGAATTGTAAGGAACCATCTAGCAAGACGTCCTGTAGAATTTTTACCATTGAATAAATATTTGATAGCTTGATGGTCAGTGACAACTTCAATGGGGTAGCCATGTATAATGTATCGGAACTTTTTAAGAGCCCATACAACAGCTAGTGCTTCTAAGTCGGTGACTGAATAATTTTTCTCTGCCTTGTTCAAAAGGCGGGATGCAAAAGCAACTGGGCGGTTTTTACCGTCATATTCCTGCATAAGGATTGCACCAAGGCCTGTATAAGAAGCATCTGTATTCAAGATAAAAGGTTTCTCATAATTAGGATAAGCAAGTACCGGGGCAGTGGTGAGTACTTGTTTGAGAGTGGCAAAGGCATGTTCCTGTTCAGTGGAAAATTCGAAAGCAACATCTTTCTTAAGAAGTGCAGTTAGTGGAGAAGCAATAGACGCATATTCTTTGATAAAACGTCTGTAATAACCAGCTAGGCCAAGAAAGCTGCGAATTTCATCAACATTAGTAGGAGCTGGATAATCTAAGATAGTCTGTATCTTGTCCTGAGATGTATGAATACCATTGGCGTTGATGACATGGCCAAGAAACTTAGTTTCTTTCTGAAGAAAATGGCATTTAGAGAGTTTTAACTTTAGGCCAGACTCTGCAAGACAAGATAGAACCTTTTCTAATTTTTGAAAGTGCTCAGGTACATCTTTAGAAAAAACAATTATGTTATCCAGATAAGAAAATAGGGTGTTTCCCAATAGACCTGAGAATATTGAGTTAATTAAACGTTGAAACGTTGAGGGCGATCCAACTAATCCCATCGGCATACGTTTGTACTGGTAATGACCTGAAGGAGTACTGAATGCAGTCATTTCTCTACTTTCTTGAGAAAGATCAACTTGATAAAAACCTGAATAGAGGTCTAAGGTGGAAAAAACTGCATTATTGTCACCTAGTGACTGAAGAATTTCCTCTAGAACTGGCATGGGATAACGTGGAGGAAATGTTACTTTGTTTAAGGCACGAAAATCAACAACAGCTCTCCATTCACCATGAGACTTCGGAACAAGAAACATAGGGCTGTTGAAGGGACTGACCGAAGGTTCAATAACACCTTGTTGCAGCATATCAGATACCATGCCTTCAACAATCGCTTTCCTGCTATGGGGCATCCGGTAGGCAGGAATGTACACAGGCTGAGTATTTTCTTTCAGTTGAATATGATGTTGGACGATGTCAGTTTTACCCAAAGTTTCTCCTGGGAGAGCAATAACTCTCCGGTATTTTGATAATAAATTCACCAGATTTTCCTGTGCCGCTGGAAATTGGATTGTTTGTAAATGTGACATGAAATCGAGTGTGTCAGGAATATCCTGAGTGGAAATCATATCAATAGCATTCGGTGGGTACTCCAAAATATTAACATGAGCTGGATAAGTTAGAAAAGTGCAGAGTCGTGTTCCAGCAGACAAGTTAACAACTGATTTAGTAGTATTAACTACATACAAACTTGAACGTCCTCGCTTTGACAGTGTACATAGAGCTGAGGGAACTGCAATGGCTCTGTGGGTTACTGACTCAGGCAATGTAATTGCATCAAAATTCTCTGCACGAGGAATTTTTATATTAACCCGAGTAACAGACAGTGGCAATAGTTCTATTTCTGTCGAAACTATGCCATGACGTAAGCGTGCAGACTTTTTCATTACCTGTTCAAGAGGTATTTGAGTTGTTGTAGGCTGAGAAGTATCAGTCTGAATAGCAGCAATGTATTTTGCACGTCTTTTTGACTTAGAGACACGACCGTGGGAACGTCGTGTTCTGTTATGTTTATATGTAACCTCAGTAGGAGTGGCCTTGGGGTCATTAGTAACATCAGAATGTTCTGCACTATATGGTTCATGAAATAACTGAGACAAGTCAGTATGAAAGACATCTTCAGGGTCAGCAACTGGGGGCTGAGGTAACTGAGACGAGTCAGTGTGAGAATCTTCTTCAGTGTCAGAGACTGAAGGTTGAGCCGAGGAATTTTCACCATTAGTGACATTTTCAGATATGACCTCGTCCGAGGAGAGAACAGGAATTTTTCTGTACCTGTAACGGAGCACTTTAGCACCTGGAAATATATCGACATTATTTTTAGTTAGATCAGGGCTCCCTAACAAGATGTCAGCAGGTAGGTTAATTCCATCAACGATGTAAAATACAACTGGAAGAGGTTCAACATCGTTAAGCAAATACAGATCAAAGGGGTGTTTCCCGATAGCAGATATAGCAGATGAACTTACTCCACACAGGCGGATGTCTGGTTGATCTAGAGCAAGGGTGCAGTTGCCTTTTATACGCTTAAAACAGTCTAGAGACATTAGACTGACTGAAGCACCAGTGTCGATAAATACTTTAGCAGGGCGACACATTATTTCTGCTTGTACAATTAGGGCAGAGTTCCAATTAGTGCTAGAGATGGTACATAACGGGAGTTCTGTGTCGTTAACATGAGAATAAGGCTGGTTAGGACGGTTCTCTAGTCATGAACGAGATGATGATGCCTGATTCTGGTTTGCGAGAGCATAGCATTGATGAGAAGAATGGTAACATTGCCCATGATACTCACAGTATTTATTTGGTTCGTTACTTTGCCTATAGTAACATTTGTTAGCAGTGTGTCCTCTTTTGTGACAGTGAAAACAAGTAAGTTGGTGGTAAGGGGACTTAGACCTTGAACGTGACTGAAACTTTGACCTTGAATTAGTATTGGGTGGTTTAGGTTGTGAACGAGCACGGTCTGTTTCCGTAGAAATGGGAGCCATATACGTCTCACCAAAAGAATCCTTGAATTTATTCATGAAACCAGTAAGAGTGTCTGTGGGCTGGTATGAGATGGTAGCAGCCTCTTGTTGAGTTTTAGGGTGGAGGTGATTCATAAAGTGCAAATACCCAAACAAGGAAATGACATCTTCAAACTTAAATTTGCCGTCGTCTTCAACCCAAGGGGAATCCTTTAAGTGCTGCCTAAGGTCCAGCTTAAAATCAGAAGCAGCCTTAAGGGCTTTAGTAGCTGGCAAAGTGTGATGGGCTTGTGTTGCTAAGTTGCATAAGGGAGCGAGAGACCCGACCTTAGGGTTCCCACTAAATTGGCGCAAAAACTGTAATTTGAAGTCTTCAAATTTGGTGAAGCCTGAAAATAAATCTGATTGAATAATATCTCCGGCCACACAGTCACCAAGGTCGACTCTGCTTTTGAAAAGAGCAATTTTTTCTGTGTCAGAAGTTAGTTTCCTACGCAATATTTCATCCACTGTGTCTTGCACGAATGTGTGTGGAGGGATGTTGTTTCCATTAAACTTGGGTAGTGAAGGAATGTCGTGTGCCATACTTGTATGTGTCATGGTAGAGATAGAAGACAAAATAATAAGATACTACTCACAAACACAGTGTAATATACGTTCCGGTACAGATCGTATAATAACAGCACAATCTTCAGCGTACACAGGGTCTTGGGAGAGTCATCAGTGCTGTAATCGTTTGAGTATAATTAGTTCAAGGTACAACACATAAATACTGTCATGGGGAGATAAAAAAATATAAAAATAAAAATTTTCCACTGTAAATAAAAATAAAATCACACAAGCAGTGACGTAAGAGTGTATGTAACAAGTCTTTTTTCAGTAGACTATGTTTAGGGCCCCAAGTAATTCTCAAAAGTTTTCCAAAAAGGCCGCTTAGTAAACAAACAAGATGGCTACTTAAAGCAAGATCAAGCTCGTTTTTCAGACCAAGACCAAATTTCAAAATGGCCGCTTTGAAAGCACAATGGAGGTGGACCAAAATGGCGGACAAGCTATGCACAATGAGAAAAAATTCATTTTCAAGAAAAAAAAATTAAATAAATACTTGAATAAGAAATTAACTCTGAGGTAAAAAATAAAATAAAATAAAATGCACTTCACAGACTCAGAGAACGGAAAAAGAAAAATAAATCAAGTGAATCCTTTGTAGTGGATTGGACGTGAAGTGGAGTCCTCTGTTGTGGATGTGGAGTCCAGCGTAGGTGGAAGTGGGTCCCTCGTATGTGGAATCCGCGTATATGTGGGCGTGGAGGTGTTGTCCAATGGCGTCCTCGTGTATGTGGTCCAGACCAAGGACCTCGTGGGCGATGTGGAACAAAGGACAAAGTGGATTCCGGTGGAGTAAGTGGAACACTCAAACCAAAAGCGTGGATGGATGGTGGAGTCGTAGACAGTAGATTGTACCTTCAGTAGTATATGTGATTCCAGGGCAGGGCAGGTCAAACAGCTTGTTTGGTGGAGCAGAGACAAAGGCTTCCAAAATGGCGGCTTGGAGATAAGGATGCGAGTGGACGCCAAAACTTTCCCTTTATTTTCTCTCTCTCTGTCCAGCGATTATCCCACCGCTGATCACCACTTGTAAGGTGATGTATGGTAGCGTAGCTGGGTGAATAAGGCTTCGGAGACGTGGCTGTGGGTTTATTATATAGTAAACAATGGATCACTGGACAGAGGAGATGAGCGTGACCTTTCTGTAGTAAAGATTTGTGCCAGACTGACTGCCGGGCGAGCGGGGTCGGGCCAGGTGACGCGCTGGGTCACCCGCAGTTGCCAGACGTTACAAGATAGTTGCCACATACATTATAGACATGAGCGCGCCACATATGAATATAATATGATAAATATATATATAATACCTCAGCTCCCTACACTACTACTACTCCTACTCCTCCTACTACAACTACTACTACTACTACTACTACTACTACTACTACTACTACTACTACTACTACTACTATACTCTATACAAAAATTGAAGGCAGAGGATGCCCGCCTTTCCTGCCGCCACCC
>JAPQNM010002159.1:12500-15000 GCA_029783475.1 Metacarcinus magister | reverse complement strand
CTAATAACATCGTTATTTCAGGTATTCTTCCCAGGATGGGTGCTGACGGGAGGTTCTATGGCAAGGCGCGCACCATCAACAGCAGACTTAATTCTCTCTGTTCACAGGAAGGTGTTGACTTTGTAAACCTGTGGGATGACTTTTATAATAAACCACTTCTTTTCCAGTACGACGGACTGCACCTAAACAGCGTTGGGGATGCACGCTTGGGCAGACTTTTCAGTGACCAAGTTATTCTCAATAGGTCAAAAAACGCCGAGCGAACGAGAGCAGCAACGACGTCGTAGTTGCTCCGTGTAATGCCACCGCTGATCCAAATACTAATGCCACTGCTGATCCACATATTAAAGTTTGTTATGTAAATGCTCGCAGCATCAGAAATAAATTCACAGATCTCGAAGCTCTCGCCGCGATGGATCAGTACCACATCATAGGAGTCACAGAATCATGGTTAGATACGTCGAACAGAGATTACATTGCAGAATTTCAGTTACCTGGTTATACAATCTTTAGCTGTGAAAGAGAGAACAGAATTGGCGGTGGTGTAATCCTATATATTCACAGCTCGCTCCATCCGATCTCCATTAAAACAGAACCCATCAACGGTATTGACACAGTTTTTATCGAATTAAAGAGTAACTCAAGTAGAAAAATACTCGGATTGATTTACAGACCACCGGGGCGCACCGCTGAAATTGACCGTTTACTATTCGAATCAATCTCCGAAACAATTAGTCAATGCGAGACAATTATTATGGGTGATTTTAATTTGCCAGTAACGAGATGGGGAAATCCGTTACGATCTCATACAGGACACGACCTGTACACGAACTTATTAGAGAGCGAATTACATCAACACGTTCACGAACCGACGCGAGACTTAAATACCCTTGATCTCATTCTTTCAACAAGTAAAGATTTAGTCAGCAACGTAAATGTCGGCCCAGTTTTCAGTTCTAGTGACCATCGGATAATCACGTTCAATTTGAAAATTAAGGAAATAAAAGTAAAAGACAGTAAGGAGAAGGTACCAAATTATCAAAGGGCGAATTTCATCAGAATGCGAACAATTCTAGAAGACACTGACTGGAGTGAACTGTTGTCAGAGTCAGATATTGATAAGTCATGGGAGGCCTTTACCACAAAACTGAATGAAGTTATAAGCGTATGTGTACCGTATCGATACAGACGTTCAGCAAGGAAGAACAAACCAAAATGGTGGAATGAAGAGATAAAAAACAGCCTCTCTCTCAAAAAACACGCGTACAATAAGTACATATTAACTAAAAGCCAAGATGACAAAGTAGAGTTTGACAGAATTCGTCGCGATACTAAGAGATTGATAAAGCGTAACAAGAAAAACCTTGAAGAATATATAGCGGAATCATGTAAATCAAATCCTAAAGAATTTTATAGTTTTGTTAAGAATAAAAAAGCCCTTACCTGCAATATCGGTCCACTTACTAAAGGACATGGAAATCACACAAATGACGAAAACGAAATGGCTACAATCCTTAATAACTTTTTTGCATCCGTATTTACAGAAGAGGATTGTTCATCGTTTCAGCCACTTGAGATTAGAGGGACCGTAAACTTCTTAAATGATATACTCATAGTAGAAAATGACGTTTTGCAAAAAATCAATAAGATGAAAACAAACAAAACCCCTGGACCAGATAAAATTTCCCCAAGAATCTTGAAAGAGGTCAAGCACCAGATCAGTAAACCGCTTACAATCTTATTCAATAAATCCTTAAGAGATGGTAAAGTTCCATCAGATTGGAAACGTGCAAATGTAACACCAATCTTCAAAAAGGGGGACAAGTCACAACCCGGAAATTATAGGCCAATCAGTCTGACATCAGTTGTATGTAAATTAATGGAGACAATCATTCGTGACAATGTGGTGAAATTCCTTGAAGACAACGATATAATAAAACCCTCACAACATGGTTTTCGTAATAAACGTTCATGTTTAACTAACTTATTAGACTTCTTCCACAATGTTTTTGACGCGTACGATGAAAGCAGAGCAGTAGATGTCATATATCTGGATTTTCAAAAGGCCTTTGATAAAGTACCTCATCAACGATTGCTTAATAAACTAATGACTCATGGTATCTCTGGTAGCATTTACAATTGGCTTCTGGACTGGCTCTCTGAACGTAAGCAGAGAGTAGTCTTAAACGGTGTCTCCTCTCAATGGTTAAACGTAAAAAGTGGCGTACCACAAGGCTCAGTGCTTGGTCCTGTCTTATTCTTGATATATGTTAATGACATAGATGATGGGATCACTTGCAAAATATCGAAATTCGCTGACGATACGAAAATTCTCAGCAAAGTAACTACGACAATTGACAGAGAAGTCTTACAATCAGACCTAGATCGACTAACGTCTTGGGCCAATAAATGGCAAATGAAATTTAACGTTGAAAAATGCAAGGTACTACACATCGGAAGAAATAATGATCACGTTCAGTACTCAATGAATGGTAAATCA
>JAPQNM010002156.1:52500-55000 GCA_029783475.1 Metacarcinus magister | reverse complement strand
TTTGCCCCAGAGTGGCTACCCAACATCCATACAGTTAACACGAGTCCGTCGTCTCTCCTTGCATATTATTCAAAAGCAGCTTTCCACTTTCCTTTCCAACTGCAAAGGAGAGCCTCCATCTTTGCAGCATAATGATAATATTAATAGTAATATTAATAACAATCTATCTATCTATATACCAGGCTGTTATCCCCTCTTAGTAAAATGGGATAGCCAAAACAAGACACGAATAAACGAACCCATGCACACATGCATATACACTCCTCTCATTTGAGCACCTAGCCCTCCCTAACACCCTTAACCCCGAGAAGAGAAGTATACACTGCCTAAACACATATAGTGACTTGAAAAACGATGATTTTACTAATTAAACTGTAGAAAACTTAGACAGTGTTCCATAACCCCGTGACCCTAAAGGTTTTTAGTATAAGAACACGAAAACGTTGCAATAACAGGCGATGAAATTGGTGGCAGTGGTGGAACTTTATATTTGAATTGCAAGCATTTCATGTATTGTGCAATTGCAAAAAATGCAATTGCAATCTAAATTTCAATTGCACGATTTTTAGTGATAATATTATGTATGGAACGCATTAATCCTGAGCTATTGAAACCTAACTAATTACCTACATTTTTGAAGCCTAGACATTTCCTCCATTAATTCCAGGTCTTGTGTTGCAAGCAATCCCTAAAGATAAAAATGTTTTTTTCTCAAACAACCACTAGTAGAAATTGTTTTTAGTAAGGAAGACATTGTAGAGGCAATCACTGACAATGCGTGAAATAATTTTAACAAGGTTATAGGGTTGCCATATTTATGTGGAGGAGATGAAAACAATCCTTCTGCCCCTAACTTAAAATGTACAACAAGTGTCCATTCCTGGATTGTTGACATAGAAAATAGAACTCGAAGCAATTTGGATAGTGAGGAAAGTATTGAGCTGGCTAAACAGAATGTACTGGATAGTGCATATACTCACATCACACACTGTGCATTAGAATATAAGCATAACTGGGACAAAGTAAATGAGGCCTTACTAGACATATACCCAGAAGACCGTTCTCTTCCTAGTTTGATGCATGAGTTATCATCTGTGACTCGTAAAACAAGAGAGACATTAACTGAGCTCTAGATTTGAATTGAAGGCATTATATAAGAGTTAGAATCACTTAAGCCTGCAGGCAAGGAAGTTTATAGCAACATGGTTGTCTCTAGTTTTATCAATGCATTACCCAAGGACTTATACATTACCCAAGGAATCATACATCTAAACAGAAGCCAATATGAGAAATCTTTTAACTGTTTAAAAAAAAATTTTTTTAAATATGTAGCCTCACATCCAATCTGTCAGCTTACTAATGCTACAATTGGTAAAGAAATGAGCAAGGGTATACCAGTAGCTTCCATCACTTCACTTGAAGCACCTGTTTATCAGACTTCATCAATAAGGAGTATGATTTATAGTGAAAGATGTGGGTTGAATAATCATTACACCCAACAGTGTCGCGCCACAGAATGTTTTAGATTTCATAAATTTGGTCACTCCTTAGGGTACTGTAATATTAAAATTCCACATTGGTGCCGAGCTACAGTCACTTGTTTCACCTGCGGCGTCCCAAAACATACAAATAAACAATGTAAGAATGTGCAATTGTATCCACAACAAAGAAACCCATAACTACATACACAAAAAAAAATCCGATTCATCCATGGTAGTTATAGGAGCAGTGAATGGAAAATCAGGATACATATTCATTGCAGTAATAATAGGAGATAGGGCCATTAAGGAACAATTAACATTATTTGATACAGGAGCAGAACTTTCCATAATAGGATCTGAATCAGTAAGGTCATTAGGAAAAATATAATATTTCAGGACCAAAGCACAATCTGTAATGCAAGTGGAAATGTTATGACAAGAGCAGGGAAAATTAGGCTAACACTAGAAATAGGAGGAAGGAGATATAAACATGAACTGATTATTAGTGAGGAAAAAGGATTGACATCACAATTGATATTAGGCTGGGACTTTATGAGAGTGGAATATAATACAGCTAATTTTGAGCCAGTAGCAAGAAACGCTGGAGCTCATATATTATGTCCAGGATTAGAAAATATGAATCTGACAAGGAGAATAGAAAATCTAGATTCATTATACAGTATATGAATGTGACAAATGAAACAATTTATTTAGAACCATTGAAAACTTTAGGATCTGCTCAGCCATGTAATAGAGAAAATTTATCAGGTGATCAGTATAATCTTGTGAATACCATCACAGAATAAAATAATGAAGAACAACAAAAAATGTCTCTTTCAGACCATAGATGACATGTATCCTATAGACAGTAATGAAAATAAGATCCTGAAAGGACTTATTATGAAATATCCATCAGTCTTTGCTAATGATGATGATCCTCCCTGTGTTACTCAATTTTATTATCATACTATCAAACTAGAGTCAACCCCTAAGCCTAGAAATCCATACCGTCTTCTAGC
>JAPQNM010002156.1:35000-45000 GCA_029783475.1 Metacarcinus magister | reverse complement strand
GAGAGAGAGAGAGAGAGAGAGAGAGAGAGAGAGAGAGAGAGAGAGAGAGAGAGAGAGAGAGAGAGAGAGAGAGAGAGAGAGAGAGAGAGAGAGAGGAGAGAGAGAGAGAGAGAGAGAGAGAGAGAGAGAGAGAGGAGAGAGAGAGAGAGAGAGAGAGAGAGAGAGAGAGAGAGAGAGAGAGAGAGAGAGAGAGAGAGAGAGAGAGAGAGAGAGAGAGGAGAGAGAGAGAGAGAGAGAGAGAGAGAGAGAGAGAGAGAGAGAGAGAGAGAGAGAGAGAGAGAGAGAGAGAGAGAGAGAGAGAGAGAGAGAGAGGAGAGAGAGAGAGAGAGAGAGAGAGAGAGAGAGAGAGAGAGAGAGAGAGAGAGAGAGAGAGAGAGAGAGAGAGAGAGAGAGAGAGAGAGAGAGAGAGAGAGAGAGAGAGAGAGAGAGAGAGAGAGAGAGAGAGAGAGAGAGAGAGAGAGGAGAGAGAGAGAGAGAGAGAGAGAGAGAGAGAGAGAGAGAGAGAGAGAGAGAGAGAGAGAGAGAGAGAGAGAGAGGAGAGAGAGAGAGAGAGAGAGAGAGAGAGAGAGAGAGAGAGAGAGAGAGGAGAGAGAGAGAGAGAGAGAGAGAGAGAGAGAGAGAGAGAGAGAGAGAGAGAGAGAGAGAGAGAGAGAGAGAGAGAGAGAGAGAGAGAGAGAGAGAGAGAGAGAGAGAGAGAGAGAGAGAGAGAGAGAGAGAGAGAGAGAGAGAGAGAGAGAGAGAGGAGAGAGAGAGAGAGAGAGAGAGAGAGAGAGAGAGAGAGAGAGAGAGAGAGGAGAGAGAGAGAGAGAGAGAGAGAGAGAGAGAGAGAGAGAGAGAGAGAGAGAGAGAGAGAGAGAGAGAGAGAGAGAAGAGAGAGAGAGAGAGAGAGAGAGAGAGAGAGAGAGAGAGAGAGAGAGAGAGAGAGAGAGAGAGAGAGAGAGAGAGAGAGAGAGAGAGAGAGAGAGAAGAGAGAGAGAGAGAGAGAGAGAGAGAGAGAGAGAGAGAGAGAGAGAGAGAGAGAGAGAGAGAGAGAGAGAGAGAGAGAGAGAGAGAGGAGAGAGAGAGAGAGAGAGAGAGAGAGAGAGGAGAGAGAGAGAGAGAGAGAGAGAGAGAGAGAGAGAGAGAGAGAGAGAGAGAGGAGAGAGAGAGAGAGAGAGAGAGAGAGAGAGAGAGAGAGAGAGAGAGAGAGAGAGAGAGAGAGAGAGAGAGAGAGAGAGAGAGAGAGAGAGAGAGAGAGAGAGAGAGAGAGAGAGAGAGAGAGAGAGAGAGAGAGGAGAGAGAGAGAGAGAGAGAGAGAGAGAGAGAGAGAGAGAGAGAGAGAGAGAGAGAGAGAGAGAGAGAGAGAGAGAGAGAGAGATCGCACAGGATACCGTATATATGATAAACATATATATATATATATATATATATATATATATATATATATATATATATATATATATATATATATATATATGTATATAGTCCTATCATACATAGTCAACGTACCTTTTCTAATGAAGTCACGTTTTCCTTCCTTTAAAGCTCTTGCGGAATAAGAACTGAATCCAGGATTATCAGTTCTTCTGCTCTTCATTTGCGAAATACCAGTGTGGTCGCCCACCTGCTGCAGCTGATCCTCTGTCAGTCCCGTCCCAAGAAAGGCATCGAGACGCCTTAACTCCTTCATCAGGTCTACTTTCATGTCCTCGTAGAAGAGGAAAAGGAAGTTGGAGTGCTCCCGTCTTGCCCAAGCCTCCTTGACGTGGTCCCAGTAAGGTGCCCAAAGACCTGTTGTATAATTGTTGAAATATGCGTCACACTTTATGTCTTATAAACCAGTTCTGGAGAAAGAGTTTCGGCTCATGAAGTATAAACGTTACCATGAACATTTATGCAAAGCTTAATACCTATTCGAAGTGTTTGATGTTCCCCCTATAGCAAGTTACCAAGCTTGAAAAAAAATATACAAACATATATAGAGACAGATTTTCAGCTCTCCTACAGTGAAAAGGAATCGGCGATAAATATATTGTTTGACTCATGCATAAGTAAAATGTTAAAGGTATTCCTATCATGGAACACTACCTTGCTGTGGTGAAGGGGCTTGTGTATTCCAAGAATCAGATGCAACCAGACTAGGCAGATTCACTGTGAGGAATCACTATCCTCACAACTACATGGTCATTACATTCATACCATGTCCCTAGCAGCGATTCAACTTCTGAGCTTGGGAAGGACGCCTTTGGCCATCATAACTAGCACGTATAATGTTAGAACACTAGCAGGTAAGGCTAATCTTGAACTATTATCGGAGAGCTAGAAAGTGTCAAATGGGATATCATAGGCCTAAGTGACGTTAAAAGAACGAAAATTCATAGATTTGTAGAATGATCACATTTTCTGCTGCAGAGGACATAAAGATAAAAAAAACATGGAGTAGACTTCGTAGTGAACAAAAACCTAGTAGGAAATATTGAAAATTTTTATAGTCTAAATGAATGAGTGGATTCAAAATCAAATAAAACAACAAATATATAACCCATTATGCAACAGAAAAACGATCCAAAAGATAGAAGCATGCAATGAAAAAAGAAAAATTACCATATCTTGGTTTCAAGCTAGACAAGTTTAGATTCAGGAAAGAAATAGGCAAAAATTGGTTCTCTAATAGGGTAGTCGAAGAGTGGAACAAACTTAGGAAACATATGGTAAGTGAAGAAAATAGATGGTAGGTGTTAGGTGCACAGGAGCTTCCTTTTGTATATCAACTGATCTCCTGCAACTTCCTTATTTTCTTATGTTCTTATGTTCTTATATCGAGTTGAAAAAATGAATGTCTTACACAAGTCGCGGCACCAGAAATCGACAAAGTCTGCGAAGTCGCCTATGAATTCTGCAACTCTAAAGGAACTCTGGTGATGATAATATGAGACACACACGTCCCGGGGATTCCTGGCCACATACACTACCTGGAAAGGGAGAGACAAAACAAGTTGTGATCAGGTGACAACTAAAATATAAACAGAAAAATCTGATATGAACACACACACCCATATGGTCACCATTACAGCCTTCATGAAAATAAAGCATAACAAAACAATAAGTAACATGAAAACATGATATGTTTGTGCATTTTTACATGCAAGTTTCATTAATTAGATATTTTTTTACCTATATTATACACTTACAGCTGTACAACACCAAAATGAAAGATAAGAAATGAATGGCACTTAAACGTTCTTTACATTCAACGGCCAATCAAGTAGTCTATTACAAAACCTGATTAGTCTGCAGGTGCCAACTTCAGTTTTTTTTTATTTAAATATATATATATATATATATATATATATATATATATATATATATATATATATATTTATATATTTATATGTTGCACCTGTGGCGCTGGTAGGTTTCTTGATGGAGGCTTTTAGATGGTCGGCCTCCGCCCGTTAAACAGACTATAATGTATAATTATTGAACATCAACATCGTTTTTTTTTTGCTTGTTCATCTTTAGACCTACAATTTGGTTATTTATGTTCGAATGCACAATTATTTGCTGTAGTTCATTAATGGATTCGCTTATCAACACATTATCATCACGTAATCTGAGATTAGATAGGTATTTTTCCTTTATCTAGATGTTTGCCTCCTAAATAGTTATAAAAACACTCAGAAAACAATGGTTATATGAAATAAATGTCATTGTATCAAAAGACATATATAAGGAAATGAGCGAGAAAATAATCCCTCCCCCATAAAAAAAAAAGGCGTCAGATTTCAATGCAGTATTAGAGAACGTTTAAAGAACTTACTTAAAACTTCCTTTAATACAGCTGACTATTTCTGGCTATATAGTGGCAGTGATTTCTCTATAGATGTCTTTTAATACCTTCACAAATATTTCGTCTACCTACTGTTTCCTGAGTGTTTTTATAACTCTTTAAGTTTCTAATGAGCCAAAAGCTTTTCATAGTTTATGAAAGCAATGCATAATAGTTTAATGTTTCCTGCATAATTTCTCCACTACTCTATTAGTAATGACATGGATGTACCAGTAAAGGTTTGATGTTTCGGTTGATTCTAATCAAGTGGATTAATTCTATTTGTAACAGTAAGTTATTGGCCGGTTGTTGTAAAGGTCTTTAATATCTCTTTTCTCGTGAATTATCGTTATTGTGGGAAGGTCTCCTTACAAAATGAATTTGCAAGTATTTAGCAGAAAAGCACTGCAAGTTTGCCTGATAGAAAATTTGCATGATCTATTAGGTCAATGGATAAATCATCGTCATCTCCTGCTTTCTACTTGTTCATTTCTTTTAATGTTTTCTTTATTTCACTCATGCTTCAACAGGTTACTTCAATGTTCACTGTTTCTACGTTGGAGTCTTCGCTTTGCTCATTGTTACTTTTGTTCCCTATGACCTCATTTCTATAAACTGCAATTTCAACTTGTTCATTTTCCAAAGCATAGATATCGACAATGACGTCTGCTGATGATGTACGAGTTCCCTACCACCAAACGTGGCTGAAGTTTTATATGACTTATTGATCATAATGCAAGTTATATTGAGTTTGGCGTTATTGTGAATGATACATAGTTCACAGAAAAAGTAGAACATTAATGTAAAACATTGGATATGCACGCAAAAATTATGGTTATTACATATTACATTATTATACCTTGCAAGTTTCTAGAAGAGCTGGAGGTAGCAAAGAGAAAGGTAGATGAGTTTTGATGGTTCTGGGTGTGGATGCCAATTCAGCCAGTTCTAAGAAGACTCCCCCGAACCTAGTATCTTCATTTGGATGACGAGACAAAAAACTGGTGACGACGTCATTGCTTAATTCATTATGCAGTGGATTCACTGAATCAAATCTGTGAAAAATATAGAATATAATATTTACTCGTTCAATTTCTGCATATACATATGAACTTAGTAATATTGGGTACCGTGGTGTGGATAGGAGGAGATATGGTGTAAAGGTAATACTAAAGGAAAATTGTATTAAGAGCGTTCTTAAGGAGAAGAGAGTATCTGACAAACAGATTTGTGTAAACTTCGAAATTAAAGGGATGATGGTAAATGTCATTAGTGTATAAGTCACGCAAGTGGGATGTGAGATTAAGGAGAAAGGAGATTTCTAAAATGAGGTAGATTATGTGGGGAGTGTGTCCTAGGAAGAAAAAATAGTGATTTGGGAGGATTTCAGTGGACATGTTTGTGAGGACAACAGAGAAAATTGTTTAATAATATATTCAGTAATATACTGCCATAGCATGTAGGGCATTGCATTTGGTTATCTTTATATTTTGTATGAGTATGTGTGTATGTGTGTGTGTTTCTGGGTGCAGGTCATTTGATACTTAGGCGTTTGGTACTCCAATCATTTGGTTATCTTCATATTATATATGAGTACTAGCAGAGTACCCGGCCTTGCCCGGGAAGACACAAAGGGGGTCCCACTGAGTACCCCCTCCAAGTTTCAGCTCGATCCGACCACATTTAGATAGGTTTTACTGTTAACATACATACATACAGACAGACAGACAGACACACACACACACACACACACACACACACACGCGCACACACACACACACACACACACACACACACACACACACACACACACACACACACACACACACACACACACACACACACACACATGTCAGAAACACGGCGTTGCCCGAAAAAAAAAAAACTCTTGGGAAACACAAAGCAGGTCTCACTGAGTACCCCCTCCAAGTTTCAGCTCGTTCCGACCACATTTAGATAGGTTTTACTGCTAACATACATACATACATACAGACAGACAGACACACACACACGCACACACACACACACACACACACACACACACACACACACACACACACACACACACACACACACACACACACACACACACGCAGAATTTGACAATTATATATTAAATGTGTGAGCGAATGCCCGCCCGCGCGCACGCACGCCCGTCCGCGCGATCTGTGTGTGTGTGTGTGTGTGTGTGTGTGTGTGTGTGTGTGTGTGTGTGTGTGTGTGTGTGTGTGTGTGTGTGTGTGCGTGTTAAGGAGCGCCTCCACCCATATTTATTATCCGGGCAACATAGTGTGTGAGGGCAGCTGCACCCGCCTTCCCGCAGACTGCTGTGACGCTCAACCTGTGTACCTAATGTGTGCATTGCATGTGGAAGTACGTGTGCATGTGCACACGTACGTGTGTGCGTGGGTGTGTGCGTGCGTGTGCGCGTGCGTGTGTGTGTGTGTGCGTGTGAGACCGTTAGGAAGGCGTGGGTGTTAGGCAACATGTGGTGGTGAATGCAGCCGCGTTGCCACGGACCACAGCCATGCTGATGCGTTGCCGAAGCCAGCATGTCTCTGGGGCTCGCCTGAGAGTTCGGTGACGCGCCGTCCGAGCTCCTGAACAAGGCTGAGAAATGCGGGACCCATCACTCCCTGTTGTCTCGACTGCAAGGGGCTGAAAGCGATAGCGCTGGGCCAGGGCCGCATACCGTGTGCGTTTTCGCAGCTCGGCGGCTCGAGCAGCTGCTCCGGGGTTGACTGCACAGACGATTACATGGGTCGAACCGAAGGTGTTTGTGCATGTCGCGTCCCACAACAAGGATTTACCGGCGCTGAAGGGGTATACCGTCACCCCGTCTGGCCGCCGTCCATCGCCACGGTCCAAACCCCGGGGTTCGAGAAGCGCTGGGACTCCGGCGGCAGCTAGGCCATGACGGATCACGTCGTTGAGAGCGGCGTGGCGCGGCAACCTGCCCGGGTCACGGTGGCAGGAGAGCTGGTGGTGGCCAAGGCTGTCTGCCATGGCTGTAAGGCCAATGCGCTGTAAGGCCAATGCGCTGTAAGGCTGGGATTAAAGTGGCGATGTCGGCCTGGACGGTGTCTACGGGACCTGCCAGTGTGCCATCATCTAAGTACCACACATTCAGGGAAGAGCGTAGCCTCTGGATGATGGGGTCAATGGCCAGGGCGAAGAGCAGCGGTCCCAAGGGGTCACCTTGCTGAATGCCGTGGCAGGACCAAATGACCGTGCCGGCGATGTAGAGAGGGGTAGGTTCGGCATAGGCTTGGGAAACAAGAGATGCGGCGGCTGGGAAACGTGAGATTGCCTGACTAAGCACGGTCTCTCTATTGACGGAGTTGAAGGCGTTAGAGAGATCAAGTTTGACCAGCACTTGGTTGCTGGGGGAGTTTCGGTTGACGTAGTCACGAACTGCGTGGACTGCGGCCTCACAGCCTAAAGGAGATCCGACGCCGAGTTGCCTGGGACATAGATGTTTGGACACGGCCGCGGTCATTTGGCGGGCGACCAGCTTGCAGACTAGGCGGCGATACACGCTCCCGATGGCTATTGGTCGTAATCCTCCGTCTTTTTTTCTGATGGCGATCAGGCTAGCTCCAAAGAATGCATTCCTGGCCTGCTCTGGAATGCGTCCCATGATAGCACAGTGGCATAGGACTGTGAGAGCTGATACAAGGCTGGAACCGGCCTCAGCGTTCTTCTTGGAAGTCAGCTGTCGGAGGTGTAGGGGCCGAATTCCGTCAAGACCGGCCGAAGATCCCGGTGGCATGGACTGTATGGCCGAAACGACATCATCTTCGGTAATATCTAGAGGTAATGAATTTGGGGTTGGGCGACTTCCAAATTCTTGTAGAAGATTTTCTTCGTGGGGGGCTGGCGAATGTTTGGAGTGAAGTGATGAGATCACTTCCGCTGTAGGGGCGATGACGGAGTCACAAGTCGTGAGCAAGCGAAGTGCGCCTCGAACGTCTTCGTCAGCGCATTTGCTCCTGATGCGGCGAGCAAGTGCGTCGCTACTATCTGTCTGCTGAGGTGTTCCGACGTGGGCAACTGGAGAGGTAACAGGGCCTCTTGTGCGGTTCGTTACATTCCCGGCGGGCGCAGTCGATTGATCGTGGAGGCCGGTGTACGCATAGGACAGCATGCGCCACCATGCAGTTGCTGTCCTCTGCTCGATTGCACCATTGATCAGGTTACCAAGCTCAGTAGCTGCGCGGTGTCTATATCTACGTGGAATGTGTTGTGGTACCTTGGATTGCTGCTTGAGGTTGGCAAGGGCCTCCGCAAGGTTGTCGGGCGTGACCCCCAGTCCTGGAACTGTGTCGTCAACGTTGTCAGCAAGTATTGTCGAGCGGTGACATTCCTGGCAGTGCCAAACTGGTAGAGTGTTTGCTTGCATCCGGGTGAGCCCAGCACATGACTGATGAGCGGAACGCTCGCACGCGGAACAAGTGATGGTGTGTCTCCGGCGATTACGAGTGTCACAGAGGAAGCAAACGGGTGGTTGATGGTTGGGAGCTGTCTGTGAGGGTTGGGAAGGTTGGGAGCCGGTAGGGACGACTGGTGCGATCAGGATGTCGGCTGCAGGAAGAGTGGAAGAGGAGCCCCCTGTAGTGGGGCGCATGCCTAACGTAAGACATTTCTGGAGTCGGCAAGGCGGACAGATTGTGCGGGAGAGCGTGTCCACGGTGCAGACTCCGCCCTGAGCACAAACACCTGGAACTCCATGCCTGCGCCTGAAGAATTCACTGCAAGACGCGCAAGTGCGAGCTCCATAGTGAATGCCAACACGGCTGTTGTCATCGCATATGGTGCACTGGGGACGGGCATCCATGTTGGGGAGCCGTGAGTGAAGGGGCGGTAGGGGAAAGTGACATGTGTGTGTGTGTGTGTGTGTGTGTGTGTGTGTGTGTGTGTGAGAGCGATAGAGTATGTGTGTGTGTGTGTGTGTGTGTGTGTGTGTGTGTGTGTGTGTGTGTGTGTGTGTGTGTGTGTGTGTGTGTGTGTGTGTTTGTGTGTGTGTGTGTGTGTGTGCGTGTGTGTGAGAGTGCACGTGTGCGTGTGCGTGTGCGTGTGCGTTTGCGTGTGTGTGTGTGTGCGTGTGTTAGTAGAAAGGATTGAGAGAACAGCAGGGGGGGTGGAGAGAGGAAAGGGTGGGGGGAGGGACGCTACGTATAGTTGGGCGTGAGTAAGGAGTGGTCAGGTGGGGGGCGGGAAGGGTGAAGGAGGAAATACACAGAGTGGTGGGTTGAGGGAGGAGGGGGATGGGAGGGGAACACACTGGTGCGTGTTGTCGAGGGGAAGAGGAGGGTGTGTGAGGGAAAGGGTGTGGGGGAGGGAGTGTGGGAACAGCTGACCTTGCTTGGCTTTTAAGTGTGTGTGTGTGTGTGTGTGTGTGTCTGTGTGTGTGTGGGTGTGTGTGTCTGTGTCTGTGTCTGTGTCTGTGTGTGTGTGTGTGTGTGTGTGTGTGTGTGTGTGTGTGTGTGTGTGTGTGTGTGTGTGTGTGTGTGTATGTGTGTGTATGTGTGTGTGTGTGTGTGTGTGTGTGTGTGTGTGTGTGTGTGTGTGTGTGTCTGTCATGGTTTCAGTAATTCGCGTGCTTCCCAGATATATGTACCTTAGTGGTTTTGAGAATGATATGTCTTGATGAAATGTACTAGTCCAAAATGGTCAGGTGCTGAAAAATAATGAGTACCATATATTCTGCTGCAGAAATCGCTTGGTGGTGAGATGTCTTGATTGCCAAACGCCTGAGTATGAAATGATAAATAATTATTTTTCTTTCTTTTAGAACTATGAATGAAATACTAAAACAATATGCTCACTCTAAATAAGGCGATCGGATGTCGAGGGAAACGTTGGAAGCCATATCGAAATCAAGGCCATTCCTCATCGCCAACACAATCTCTTGCGTCCATGTTGTTCCACTCCTTGGAAAAGTCGCGACCACAACATCACTATCACAGAACCTGCAATGACAAGGACAAGTGAATTGTAACATTAATCACATCATACCTTCTGTTACCTGTTTCATCACTCCAGGGCAATCTCAGAACTCGCTTAAGTGGAGGTGCTTCTGGCATTTCAACTCTGCTAAGTGGAAGGACCTAAGACAGTACTATTCGGATTTTCCTTGGGATGATTATTGCCTCCATGTCAGAGATCCTTTTCTTTGTGCCAAGCGCATAA
>JAPQNM010002156.1:12500-30000 GCA_029783475.1 Metacarcinus magister | reverse complement strand
CGTGATGTATGTTCTTTTGTATTATATTGTAACTTGTACTATGTTATTTTGATATGTTGTATGTTACCATTGTGAACATGCTGTTTGTGAGGGATGGCATAGGGAGGCCCACCCCACTCGACGTAGTCGAGGTGGAGCAGGGCGCGGTGCTCGGAGGTAACTTGCCTATCTGGTGTCTGAGAGGGTAGACGGGTACGGGTGGAGAGCTGCTGGGTGTAGCGGTATCTGTCCACCGTAGACGGGGGTTGGTGTGCTGTTTGTGTTGGAGCAGACTGGTTGACGGGTGTTGGTGTGCTGTTTGTGTTTAAGGTGAGAGTGGTCAAGTACCAATGAGGACTGGTGGTGACAGAAATGGGGGCCTGTCCGGGATTTGAAGTGACCAGTGACTCCATGCCAGAGTGAGCTGGAGGAGAACACCACCCGTATCGCCAGCGTCCCACACGCCAACTCCCTGCCCTGCTTGGCGCTGCCCTCGCCTCCTGTGTCTGCCGTAAAAGGACCTGTACTTCTGTATCTGGTGAGCTCAGTGATTAGTTAAGTGTTAAACATGGCTACCCATGTGGAAGAGTTTGTTAGAACTTTGAATGTGCATCACTTGTATCAGTGTAGCAAAGAGGAGCTCAGTGTTCTGGCAGATAGATTTGAAGTGACATTGACATCGAGGCTTAAGGAGAACATGCAAAGGAAGTTGGTGCTGGCGTTAACAGAAAAGGATCTGTTAAATGTGGAGCAGCAGCATGTGAGTGAAAACGATGAACCAAATGTGAAAACTAATGGTTCGGGAGAACGGATGGAAATGTCTGGTAGTGAAAAATACATGTTACAAAAGATTGAAGTTTGAAGTTGAGTATTAAAAGGCAGAAGTGGATATGAAGAGGTTGGAGAGGTGTGGTGGTGGAGATTTCAGAGGTGATTCGGTGGATAAGAAAGCCTCTTTTGTACCCGATTTTGTAGAAAACGAAGCAGAGGACTTCTTCCTACAATTTGAAAAGGTAGCAGAGCTGAAAGGTTGGACAGAGGAAGAATGGGCACTGTTAGTACAGATAAGGTTGAAAGGAAGAGCCAGGGAATCATATAATGGTTTAACTGTGGAAGAGTGTAGGGATTACGCCCTCGTTAAGGAGGCAGTGTTGTCAACTGTGCGGGTGGATCCTGAAGTTTATAGACAGAAGTTTAGGGGAGTGAGGAAAAGCTATAATGGGACATACTTGGAAATGGCCAGGGAGTGTACGCTCAAGTTAGAAAAGTGGCTGAAGTCTGAGGATGTTAGGAGCATGGAGGATATGAAACAGGTGATTTTACTGGAGCATTTCAAGATCAATGTACGCCCTAATATGAAATTTGAAATCATGAGAGCTGATGTAAAGACTGCAATGGAAGCAGGACGTAAAGCTGACCAGCTTGAGGCGGCGTATGGAGTTTGTAGGAGAGATGTCGGAGATAGAAATAACGTTGTGAATCAACCCCGTTTCAAAGGAGGATGGAGTAATGCACCTGCTGGAGTGCATCCAAGTAATGTAAAGTTTGCCAATAATCATGACGCCGCAAGCTTGAATAATAATACACAGGGTCAGATAATGCGTCCTTCTTCCAAAGTAAGTAGTGGTGATGTGAGAAATGATGTCCTGCAAGGAAGACCTACAGTTAGGTGTTTCAATTGTGAGCAGCCTGGTCATCTAAGTAGAGACTGCACACAGACAAGGAAGGAGGCAAAATGTTCCTATTGTGGTCACTTTGGCCATAAAGGATTTCAATGTAAAATCAGTGGTCAGACTGGTAAGCCCAAGGAAGCAGGATTGAGCATAACAAGGGTTGATCGTCTTAATCACCCAGTTGAGGTAACAATCGTAAAGGAAAGTACTCCTGCTGAGGATTTTGATTCATTTATTATCAAAGGAAAGGTTAAGGATGAGGGTGGTTCAGCGAAGAACATAACTATATTAAGAGACACGGGTGCAAATGTCAGTCTTGTGTTAAGAGACGCATTAGATTGGTCTGATGAGTCATTCACTGGTGAGAGAATAGAGGTGAGAGGGATAAATTCTGTCAGCATTGTGCCAGTGCATTATGTGTGGTTGGAAAGTGGATTTGTTAATGGAAAAGTCAAGGTAGGAGTGAGTGATAAACTAGCTGTCAGTAGTGTACACATGCTTCTTGGAAATGACCTGGCTGGTGGCAGAATTGTTCCTGACCTTAAGATTGCTGAAGATCCAGTGATCAATGATACTTTAAGTCCAGAGATAAATGAGGAGGAGAAAATTGAGGAGAGTGCTATATATCCAGCATGTGTTGTCACAAGAGCTAGAGCTAGGAGCATGAAAGTAGCTGGTGACGAAAGAGAGGAGAGTAATGATCTTGATATGGACGTGGGTACTTTGTTTGATGGTGAGGAGAGGGGAGAGGATGTGAATGAGGTAGAAGATAGGACTGGGTGTGAAGTGGAGATGTTGCCTGAATTTGTTGTAAATACGGAAAAGTTGATTCGGGAACAAGCAAGGGATGATAGTTTGCAATCTTTGTGGAGTGGAGCTGAAGTAGATAGAATACCTGATGATTATGTTGGATATTATGTTAAGGATGGTATATTGATGAGAAATTGGAGACCGCTTGAAAGTCCAGCAGACCAGCACTGGATGATAAAAAGGCAAGTTGTTGCGCAAAGAAGGTATAGGAGGAGGCTGATGGAGCTAGCTCATGTGAGTATTTGGTCGGGTCACCTGGGAGTGGCAAAAACATTATCTAAAGTGACTGCCCATTTTTTCTGGCCGGGGATCAAGAAAGATGTGGCAGAGCACTGTAGATCATGTCACACTTGCCAGATTGTAGGGAAGCCAAATCAAACTATTCCACTAGCTCCGCTGCGCCCCATACCTGTGATGACTGAATCATTCTCCAAAGTAGTGATCGATTGTGTAGGACCGTTGCCTCGTACAGGAAAAGGAAACCAGTATCTAATGACTATTATGTGTACGGCAACCAGATTTCCTGAAGCCATTCCATTGAGAAGTATAAATAGCAGGGTGATTGTAAGGGAGCTGGTGAAATTTTTTTCATGGGTTGGATTACCCCAGGTCATCCAATCAGATCAAGGAAGTAATTTTACTTCGGAGTTATTCAAGAAAGTGCTCAAGGGATTAAGCATAAAGCAGCAGCTATCAAGTGCTTATCATCCCCAGTCACAGGGATGCATTGAACGATTTCACCAGACTCTTAAGAACACACTAAAAATGTACTGTGATGAGATGGGTAGAGAATGGGATGAGGCTGTGCCGATAGCGTTGTTTGCTATAAGGGACGCTGTAAATGATTCGACGGGTTTCAGTCCTTTCGAGCTGGTGTATGGTCACGAGGTGCGGGGTCCCTTACGCATGCTAAAGGAGAGATGGTTGGGAAATGATGAAATAGTCAGTGTGCCAAAATATGTGGTAAACTTTAAAGAAAGGCTCAGGAAGGCTACATATATTGCGAGAAAGAACTTGTCTGAGGCCGAAAATAATATGAAGTCATGATATGACAAAAAGGCTAAAGAAAGAGTGTTCCAGCCCGGCGAAAAGGTGTTGGTATTGTTTCCTCTGCAAGGTAATCCTCTAAAGCAGGGGTTTTCAACCTGGGGTACGCGTATTCCAGGGGGTACGCGCTCTCCGCGCATCGTTAGGGTAGGGGCCCGGCTGTCTGACTTGTACTGTACGCGTACCGGACAGAGAGAGTTGCGCGAGGTGTGGTTGGGAATGCACCAGTCACCACCTGACAGTCGTGGACTGGAGATTGACTGGTGTTGCTGCTTTTTGGCAGGTTGGTCTCTTTGTGGTTACTTTCTTTGATGATATATTAATATCGGAATGCTGTGTCGATTTCAATAACATTATTATCGCAAACTGCATATCGTTGGCAAGTATAAGATTGTTAAGTAACCCCGACTTATTCTTAATGGAAATAGTTGATGAAATAGAAACCATTACATAGCATTTCGTATGACTCAAGTGGTGTTGTGCAAACGATTTACTATAGCGGCGATGTGTAGTCACGATGTAAGATCACCTTAACTTAAGTGTGATGTGACTGTGTGACATGACTGGGTGTGATGTGGAGTATCAGAGTACGGTTTGGCCAGAGCTTGGTAGTTGTGTGATATGTAAAGTGTGTGTGGATGTGAGTGATGTGGGGCATTGTGTACTTATGTGATAATATAATCGTGTGCTAATATATTTTTTTTTTTTGCTTACGTTAGCATGAAAAATCACGTAGTTATTTCCTTTCTAGTTGTGCGTTTCTATGCAATTAACTGAATATACCTGATAAGTTATGCCACTTGAGGAGTAATGTTCGTAATTTCTTATACCGTGTAGTGTAGTTTAACTTTCACGTTTGGCATGGTCTGATTATGAGTCGTATAGTTTATTTGTCGTTATTAGCATTTTACAGCAAACTTTTGTATATTCGGGTCCCATATTTTTTATTTAATGTTGATTTTTTTTTTGCGATAGTAAATTCGGTAACGAACTTTTTTTACAGCACAACTTATGTTGTTAAAGATGTTTCTTGATAATACATTGCAATGCGTTAATATATATGACAAAACCCCTTAAAATGCTTATAATTTTTTCAGTGTAAACTGCAATAGCGTAGCTGACATGGAGGCTCAGAAGAAAAAACGACGCTACAGTGAGGAATATATAAGGTTTGGATTCACAGTCATCATTAAAAATGGAACTGAAATGCCTCAGTGTGTCATCTGTGCCAAAGTACTGTCTCCAGCGGCCATGAAACCAAGCTTGCTCCAACGACATTTGCATGGTTGTCACCAAGACCTGAAAGGAAAAGATGTGGACTACTTTAAGCGCAGAGAAACCATGCTAAACCGCTCAAAACTGGATCACTCAGACAGTTTTCATCAGTCAAATAAAGCTGCTCTTCATGCTTCGTATGTAGTTGCACTGAAAATTGCTCAGCAGAAGAAACCTCACTCCATTGGGGAGACGCTGGTCATGCCATATACAAAAGAAATAGTTAGGATTATGCTGGGGGAACAACATGCTAAAAAGCTTGACACTGCCGTTGTCAGATAACACTGTTCAGAGACGTATATCTGACATGTCCACAGATATCAAAGACCAGGTAGTTTCTGAGATAAAAACAGCACCCCTAGGGACATTTGCTCTCCAGTTGGATGAAACGACTGACGTAAATAATTGTGCTCAGTTGCTGGTATTCACGAGATACATCAGAGATGATGATTTTAAGGAAGACTTTCTTTTTTGTCACAATCTCAAATCTTCAACTACTGGTGCAGATATGTTTGAGCTAGTTAATTCTTTCTTTGAAGGTGAGGGACTAGACTGGGAAAACTTATGTGGTTGCACAACAGATGGAGCTCCTGCAATGTTAGGCAGTCAATCAGGATTTAAAACAATTGTTAAAGCTATTAACAGCAAGGTCAAACATATGCACTGAATGATACACAGGCAGGCTTTAGCAGCCAAGACACTGCCCACTGAGCTCAAGGAGGTGCTTGATGACACGGTAAAGATGGTCAACTTCGTAAAGTCAAGTGCTCTCAATTCTAGACTATTTAGACTTCTGTGCTCAGATTTAGATTCTGTTCATTAAACACTCATATATCACACAGAGGTTCGATGGTTATCTCGTGGAAATGTTGTCAAAAGAGTGTTTGAGTTAAAGGACGAACTGGTATTGTTCTTTAGCTGTAATGACAAGAAGGTAACTCATATTTATCTTGCGAAACTGAATGATCCAAAGTGGATCACTTGCCTTGCCTATATTGTTGACATATTTTCACGCCTAAATATTTTGAACAAATCTTTGCAAGGAGCTGATGCTGTTGTCACTGACGCTGTTGACAAATTGAAGAGATTTCAGATGAAACTGGAACTGTGGGAGACAAAAGTAAAGAAAGGAAATTTTTAGATGTTTGAGGCACTTGCTGACAGGCAAGACATATCAGATCAGATGGTAAACTTAATAGTGGATCACCTTGCCTCACTGCAAAGTGAAATGAAGAGATACTTTCCTGATGTGTCTGAAGGAATCTTGAAGCTAATTAGAGACCCTTTCCATACAGATGTTGCTTCTGTCAATGATGAGATTCAGGAAGAGTTTATTGACTTTGTGAATGACTCCAGTGCTAGCGATCTATTTGAGAAAGAATCTTTAGTCAGGTTCTGGTGTAAAATATCCAAGTCATATCCACATGTTGCAGAGGAGCCTCTTCGTTCTCTGTTACTTTTCCCATCAACATATTTGTGTGAAACTGGGTTTTCCAGCTTACTTGTCATAAAATCAAAACTAAGGTCTCGACTGAATGTGGAAGCCGACCTTAGATGTGCTTTAGCAAACACTGCTCCTCGGCTGACTAAGCTAGTTGATGAAAAACAGTTTCAGCCATCTCATTAACTCCCTTTGCAACTTATGTAATAATAATGTATTTTGTTTTTACAGCACAGTACCATAGTTCACCTTGAAAATTTACTGAATAACCACAGGTAAACAATTATTATCATTGTTTTATTTATTTATGGAATTCTTTGTTTAAAATATTGATGGTTGCCAGGAGAGTTATGTAATTAAATCCTTTCACTGCAGTACTGCCAAATACACACAATGGAATGTTCATCTGAGTTATTATTTTCCACTTGATACAAAGTGAAGGGGGTACATTACTGACATTAAAAATACCAGAAGGGGTACGTGGGGAGAAAAAGGTTGAAAACCCCTGCTCTAAAGGCTAGGTACATTGGACCCTGGGTGATTGAGAAGAAAATAGGTGAAGTTAATTACTTGGTGAGAACCCCTGAGAGGCGCAAATGTAATCAATTGTGTCACATAAATATGATCAAGCCATATCATTACCGTAGAGATGATGCAGAAAATGAAGGGGAAACTGAAAGAAGCTGTGCAAATGCCGTAGAGTTGGGAAGTGATGTGGTGGAGAGTGGTGATGAGTTTCTGATGAATAGATGTGATGGTCATAGCCTGGAAAACTCGGTAGTCTTGAGTGATCTAGGCAAGAAGTTAAAACACTTGAATGAGGATCAAAGGTGTGAAGTAAAGAAGGTAATTATGGAGTTTAAGTCTTTGTTCTGTGATGTACCTAGAAGAACTGATGTCATTGTTCATGATATAGAAATAGAGGATGTAAAGCCAGTTAAACAACACCCATATAGAGTAAACCCGTTTAAGAGGGAAATAATGAGGAAGGAAGTGCAGTATATGCTTATGAATAATTTGATAGAACCTAGCATTAGTCCATGGAGTTCGCCCTGTTTATTGGTACAGAAACCTGGAGGAGACAGTTACAGGTTTTGTACGGACTTTAGGAAGGTAAATGCAGTCGTTAGAAGTGACTCCTATCCTATTCCCCGAATAGACGATTGTATTGACCAGTTAGGCAAGGCGAAGTTTATGACAAAGCTTGATTTGTTAAAAGGATTTTGGCAGATAGGATTAACTGAAAAGGCTAAGGAAATAACTGCATTTGTTACCATGGATGGCTTTTTCCAGTACAAAGTTCTTCCTTTTGGCATGAAGAACAGTTCTAGCTGTTTTCAGAGACTTGTAGATTGTGTATTGAGGGATGTGTAAGGATGTGCTGTATATATTGATGATATAATTTTGTATTCTGAGGAGGGGGAGGAGCACATAACTTTGTTGCGGAAGGTGTTTAAGAAACTTGACGATGCAAATTTAACTGTAAACTTGGTGAAAAGTGACTTTGTTAAGGCTCATGTAGACTATCTTGGGTATACGGTGGGGCAAGGAAAGGTAAAACCATTGGATGCTAAGGTGAAGGATATTATGAGTTATCCTTCCCCTACAAACAAAAGGGAATTGTTAAGGTTTCTCGGGATGAGTGGTTATTACCGGAGATTTGTAAGTAATGTTTCTGCGGTGGCAGTACCATTAACTAGACTGTTGGCTAAAAAGTCAAAATTTCATTGGAGTGAGCACTGTAAGGATGCTTTTAATAAAATTAAAAGTTTGCTAGCGAATGCTCCCATATTGGTCACTCCAGATTGTGGTAAAGCATTCAAATTATATGTGGATGCAAGTGGAGAAGGTATTGGAGGAGTGTTGATGAAAGAGTTGGGAGGTATTGATCATCCTATTGGATATTATTTTAAAAAGTTTTTGTCATATCAAAGGAATTATACCACAATAGAAAAGGAGGCATTGGCGTTGATCATGTGTTTGAACCATTTTGACATTTATGTGAGAGGGGTTATGTTGCCAGTGAGGATATTTACAGACCATAACCCCTTAGTATTCTTGAGTAGGATGAAAAATTCTAACCAGAGACTTATGAGATGGTGTCTTTTGCTGCAGGATTATGATCTAGTAATTTCTCATGTAAAGGGGAAGGAAAATGTTATCGCAGATGCCCTCTCTCGTGTTCCGTAAAGTTGTGAGTCATCATGAGTGAGGACTCACACCTTCATTGGGAAAAGGGGTGTTACCGCTGCTTCCCCTAACTGGTGCTTGAGTACAGCGTGGTGTGTCGGGTTAAGGTTTGGTGTATCGGGTAATTTGGGTTGTTGGGTCAGTTATTATATGTCTGGTGTACTGCATTTCATGATGTATGTTCTTTTGTATTATATTGTAACTTGTACTATGTTATTTTGATATGTTGTATGTTACCATTGTGAACATGCTGTTTGTGTTGGAGATATTTAGCGTGTTACTGTTAATTACACGGGGAGGGGTGGCATAGGGAGGGCCACCCCACTCGACGTAGTCGAGGTGGAGCAGGGTGCGGTGCTCGGAGGTGACTTGCCTACCTGGTGTCTGAGAGGGTAGACGGATACGGGTGGAGAGCTGCTGGGTGTAGCGGTATCTGTCCACCGTAGACGGGGGTTGGTGTGCTGTTTGTGTTGGAGCAGACTGGTTGACGGGTGTTGGTGTGCTGTTTGTGTTTAAGGTGAGAGTGGTCAAGTACCAATGAGGACTGGTGGTGACACTACCAACCAGTAAGAAAGCAAATATGATGCTGGGGCTAATTTCAAGAAATTTCGATCATAAAGTGCCAGAAGTATTGAAAAAACTCTATACGGCATTTGTAAGGCCACACCTTGAATATGCGATACAATTCTGTTCACCAAACTACATTAAAGACCAAAACTTGTTGGAAAGAGTACAGAGACGAGCGGCAAAACTTATTTCTATATTGCGTAATTTATCATATGAGGAACGATTAAAACAGTTGGACATGTTCACTCTCCATAAGCGAAGAATTAGGGGAGATATGTTTGAAGTCTTTAACATCCCAGATAAATTCGATAAAATCAATCCAGAAGCACTTTTTTAAAAATAATAACGCGTCAGTAACGAGAGGTAACGGTATGAAGTTAAAAGTACAAAGATATAACACAATTGCTCGTAAGTCATACTTCAATTTTAGAGTTGTTGACCATTGGAACAGATTCCCAGCATCAGTAGTAAATTCTAAAACTATAGACATTTTCAAATTCAGATTAGACAAATATTTCAGAGAAACAGGTTTACTTTGAAAAAGGTAATTCGGGGATTCATCGTGTTAAGTGATTCAGACTGGGGAGGGTGGCTGCAGCTGTTAGTTGTCAGGGTACTGAGTGATTACCTGATCCAAGTAAATGAGATATCGCATTTCTACCTGAACAATAGTTGCAGTATGAGTCTTATTGTTCTGTGTCTATTTAACTGGTTCCCATTTGAGATGAACATATAATCTAGATTAAACAATACGATCATTTGTGAAACTGTGTCTATGAAATTTACTTTACCTAAAATTAAGTGAGTCATGTTGCAGAGTGACTTAGACTGGTGGGAGGCTGTGGCTGTTGGTTGCCAGGGTACTTAGAGATCCCATGATCCGAAGTAAACGAGAATCGCATCTATACCTGGACAACAATTGCAGTATGGGTCCTTTTGTCTGTGTCTACTTCACTAGTTCCTATCTGATATGAGCATACGATTTAGAATAAATGTTAAGAACACCTATAAAAATAATATCCTATATTTCAGGTGAGAACTGTAGTAGCAGTAGTTTATACAATATTTATGTTATTCCCCATCCAGGATGTACCATCAGTAGTGGTAGTCTAGTCTAGTATAGTATAGTATAGTATAGTATAGTAGTACAAAGGAGTACAAAGAAAGAACAGACAGCAACAATCCTACTGGACCTAACGACCTAACTATATCTACTTGATAAGAGACAAAAGGACAGCAAAGTGGAAGGTTCCTCCCCACCCACCCCTCCCTCCAGCCGAAGCTGGCCGGAAGAGGAAGTGATACCATGTAGTATGGAAAATCTATCATGGAATTTGTATAGGAAAGTGAGAAAAACAAGGAGTAATCTATGCTAAAAAAAAATAAATAAATAAATAAATAAATAAATAAAAAATTACGCAGTAGTGAAATATTCGACTTGGAGAACGGATGCTAAGTGCTTATCGAGTTTCTTCTTAAACGATTCAATTGTAATACTGTTAACTATTTGTGCTGGGAGAGAATTCCAAACATTTACGATTCTATTGAAGAAAAAGTGCTTCGCTTCATTCGATCTAAAACGCTTACCAATGATTTTGAATCCATTGTTACGGGTGGTGCTTGTGAGATCGGTAGTTACATAGTCGTTTATGTTAATATTATCAAAACCATGGAAAATTTTAAAAACCTCAATTAGGTCCCCGCGTAGACTAATTTTGGATAAACTAAATAAGTTCAGCTCCTTTAGTCGTTCTTCGTAAGACTTATTTCGCAATCTTGGGATCATTTTAGTAATTCTTCTTTGTATTCTCTCCAGCTTATTAATATTTTTTCTATAGTATGGTGACCAAAATTGAATGCAATATTCCAGATGAGGGCGTACGAGTGTATAGTGGAAGGATAATTTTTTCAGATTTATACTGGGTGGGTGGGTGGGTGTGTTTGCGTGGGTGGGTTGGTGGGTGGGTGGGTGGGTGGGTGGGTGTGTGTTTGCGTGTGCGTGTGCGTGTACGTGTGCGTGTGCGCCTGCGCGTGCGCGTGTGCATGTGCGTGTGCGTGTGTGTGTGTGTGTATTTATCTAGTTGTAGTATAGAGGGTCTGAGCTACACTCGTGTGGTTCTGTATCCGAATCTATATTTGTCCAGTTTTTCTTTCAGTTGTTGTATATTATTTAAAACTATCACCGCTTCTTTCAGTCCATTCCATGTGTCTCTATACTTCTCTGAGGAATGCTGTACTTAATTGTACTGTTCAAGCAAATTCTTTTTTTGCAATTACTTTCATTAACAGATCTTTTCTATGTTTCCTCAAGGTTGGTCATCAATGTATATATAGTAATTGAGACTCCTTTTTCTTTTCATTCTTTAAGTGTTTTGAGATGCATTTTTTTCCCCTCTTAATTGTAATTCTCTGTATTCTTTCCAATTTCAACTCATGCTTTTCCTTGACCGGGAACCTTTTTCTTGTACGGTAATCATATTACTGCTGCATATTCAAGTTTTGGTATAACCATTGTAGTTATAATTTTAATTAGCATATCATGATCTAGGAAATTAAAAGCCTTCCGTAGATTTCCTGCCATCCTAATTATGTCATCAAATATTCTATGTATATGTTTCTCTGGTGATAAGTTGTTCTGTATTACCAGTGCCAATTTTTTCTCTTCCTTTTCTATTAATATAATATATACTGACTAATTTATCTGTCCATGAGGGTCTCATTGCACTCTTTCCTATTTCCAATACGTGGCACTTTTTTGCATTAAATTACATTTTCCATGTCTTACTCCATTCATATATCTTGTTTATGTCATTCAGTAGCTCCTTGCAGTCCTTGTGTTTTCTTAAATTCCTTAGAAATTTCGCATCATCTGCAAAACAAATATAGCTAAAGCTTGGAGATAAAAATCCTTTCAGATGGCCTGGGAAAACCCATTAAAGAAATTCCCAGAGACAGTAAACAAATGTGCATGCTCACTGGGGCCTCCTTAAAGTATTCTCCTTTTAGATATTGGAGACTTGGAAACTGTTATTTTGAGTGTATATGTATTGATGTATCGGCTTCCAAAAGTCACTTCAACTTGTTCTTCCACTTTGGGAAGTAACAATAAGCTCAGCTCAGATGGAGGCCCTGAAAACTTTGGTACGTAAAAATTCTCTCAAAAAATGCAGTCTTTACAGTAGCAGATTAGGATGTTAAGTTAAGGATTTTAGTTATATATTGTATTATTATGTATTTCGCTCTACAAAACTGATTTTATGAAGGAAGTTAATTGCTCCATGGAAAATTAATAAAATAAATTGTTACTGATGTAATTGATGATGTAACTGATGTAACTATGATGACCAAATGGTAAAATGAATTGACGTGTCAAAGAATTGATGAAGTTATGTTAAATTTTTAATAATTAAATCGTAGGAAATTTACAGTGTTCCATAACACCGTGACCAAATATATTGAGTATAGGAACACGCGAACATTGCAATAACAGGTGACGAAATCCCTATGTAGCTATAGATACTTCCTCCTACAGTTGCGTACATTATTGTAACTGGAAGACTTAATTTGTATAACACAACGCCAATCTAACATGCCCGTAAATATTATACATCATGCAGCCATCCCCACCATCACCGAGTGACGTTTACATGCAAAAATGTCTTCCAGCCTGATAATACCCCCCATGGATATAATGTAATCTGGATTCAGACCCGCTCCTTGTCCATCCATCCATCTACCCATCCATACATCCATCCATCCATCCATCCATCCATCCATCCATCCATCTACCAATCCATCCATCCATCTACCCATTCATCCACCCATCTACCTATCCATCCATCCATCCATCCATCTACCTATCCATCCATCCATCCATCCATCCATCTACCCATCCATCCATCCTTCCATCCATCTACCTATCCATCCATCCATCCATCCATCCATCCATCTACCCATCCATCCATCAATCTACCCGTCCATCCATCCATCCATCCATCTACCCATCCATCCATCTACCTATCCATCCATCCATCCATCTACCCATCCATCCATCCATCCATCCATCTACCTATTCATCTATCCATCCATCCATTCATCCATCTACCCATCCATCCATCCATCCATCTATCCATCTACCTATCCATCCGTCCATCTATCCAACATCAATCCATCCATCCATCCAGACACTCATCCATCCATCCATCCACCCACACACTCATCCACCATTCATCCATCTACCTATCCATCTGTCCATCAATCCAACATCAATTCATCCATCCACCCACCCACCCATTCATCCATCCACCCAGCAACCCATCCACCGTTCATCCATCTTACCATCCACCATCCATCCACCCACCCACCCACTCCTTACAGTGATAAGTTATTTATCTTTTCTTGGGTCGCTGGGTGGTGTGTTTACAAACGTGGCAGTCCTTTTGTGTTTTTGTTCGTTTTGTTAGTGAAAATTATACCATCCATCCATTCATCCATCTACCCATCCATCCATCCATCCATCTATCCATCTACCTATCCATCCGTCCATCTATCCAACATCAATCCATCCATCCATCCAGACACTCATCCATCCATCCATCCACCCACACACTCATCCACCATTCATCCATCTACCTATCCATCTGTCCATCAATCCAACATCAATTCACCCATCCACCCACCCACCCATTCATCCATCCACCCAGCAACCCATCCACCGTTCATCCATCTTACCACCCACCCATCCACCATCCATCCACCCACCCACCCACTCCTTACAGTGATAAGTTATTTATCTTTTCTTGGGTCGCTGGGTGGTGTGTTTACAAATGTGGCAGTCCTTTTGTGTTTTTGTTCGTTTTGTTAGTGAAAATTATACCACAAATGATAATGACAATAATAAAAAAATAATGATAATAATAATACACATATTAATGATAAATATAATAATAATAATAATAATAATAATAATAGTAATAATAATAATAATGATAATGAAAACAACGATAAAAAAATAATGATAATAATGATTATGATAATAATAATAATAAAGATAATAATGATACGACTACTACTAATAATAATGATAATAATAATGTTAATAATAATGATAACAATAATGATAGCAATAATATTAATACTGCTACTACTACTACTAATAATAATAATAATAATAATTATGATAATGATAATGATAATAACAATGACAATAATAATGATGATGATAATAATAATAATAATAATGATAATAACACTTATAATAATGATAATAACAATGATAATAAGGACAAAAATAATTATATTGATAATAACGATAATGATAATAATACTAATATTGATAAAAATAATATTGATGATAATGATAATAGTAACAATAAGAAGTATGATAATAATGAAAATAATAATAATAAGAAGAAGAAGAAGAAGAAGAAGAAGAAGAAGAAGAAGAAGAAGAAGAAACAAGAACAAGAACAAGAACAAGAACAAGAACAAGAACAAGAAGTAGAACAATAACAAGAAGAAGAAGCAGAACAAGAAGAAGCAGCAGCAGAAGCAGCAGAAGCAGAAGCAGCAGAAGCAGAAGAAGAAGAAGAAGAAGCAGAAGAAGAAGAAGCAAGAAGCAAGAAGCAAGAAGAAGAAAGGAATGCGTTGTAATGTAGAGGTGAGGCGTGGACCACAGGGTCGCCTCTCAGTGTCAAATACAAGATAGAAAATAATGAATATGAGTGTTTAGGGTAATAAGTGATATTTGTCACATAATGCTAATGAATAAATGATGATAATGACGGTGGTGATAATGATAATAATAGTAATAATAACAATAATAATAATAATAATAATAATAGTAAAGGAATCGTGGTCGTGCGTTTTGCACTCGGCAGGGTCAGCTCTCAGCGACATGAATAACTTCTATTATTGATTTCAAATAATAATAATAATAATAATAATAATAATAATAATAATAATAATAATAATAATGATTATAATAATGATAATAATGACAATGATATTGATGAAAATGATAATATGATAATAATAATAATAATAATAATAATAATGATAAAAATAATAATGATATACTACTACTAATAATAATAATGGTAATAATGATAATAATTCATACATATATTTATTCTATCATATCTTTGAATATTATGCTAGCCTACTTATTATGAATTTGAGAAGCGACAAGTTTTGAGTACATACCTATAGCCTATTGCTGACTATTTTATCATTTACTACTGTTTATATATATGCAAAACAAAGATTAGTCTCAATTATAAGTCATTGCCTAAAATAGTTGTCCTAGAAGACTTGTTTCTGTGAGAGATGTGACGGGTATTTTGAGTTGGCATGGAGCAGCACACCCTTATGACAGATGGGGTGTAACTGATTTGAAAAGTGGCGTGGTTAATGCTTGCATGCCCGGTAGTTGCCAATTTGTCGATACAATTAATAATTTGGTTTACAGCAATTGCTGTAGACGGCAGTGTAAGGGTTAAGAAGACTGTAAATGACTGGTTACTGAGGCAGGGGTAATTAATTAATTATTTCTTTATACATGTATATTTATTAATGACAGAATGAGGCTTTTAGATAGAAAAGCAATAGCATTGCTTTCTTTAGCCTGTAAGTTTTAACTATCTATGTAATGTAGATGCTAACTGTTCTGTATGTGCTACTTTGTTTAAATAAAAAATAATAAAAAAAGAGAGAGAGAGAGAGAGAGAGAGAGAGAGAGAGAGAGAGAGAGAGAGAGAGAGAGAGAGAGAGAGAGAGAGAGGGAGAGAGGGAGAGAGAGAGAGAGAGGGAGAGGGTGAGGGTGAGGGTGAGGGTGAGGGTTAGGGTGAGAGTGTGGGTGAGAGTGAGTGAGAGTGAGTGAGTGAGTGAGTGAGTGAGTGAGTGAGTGAGTGAGTGAGAGATAGAGAGAGCTGGTGACAGCGGAGAGTGTCCAGACCTCCAGGAGGACACTCTCCGCTGTCACCAGTTGGGACTCGTAGGTAGCTCGGATCACCGCGCTGTCCTGACCCAGGTGGATTTGGGAGTGGCCCGGGATGAGGTCACCTCTCGCAATGTCTGGCTGTGGGACAAGGCTGACTGGGAATCCTTGCGACGTGACCTGAGGGGCGGGGCGGGGCGGGGCGGACAGTATGTCACGAGCCCTGACTTCACGCCTCCTGGCCCTCCAGAGAAGACATGTTCCACACCGTGAATACACCACCAGACCAACGGACCAGCCATGGTTTGGCTACCGTTGCCGTGTTGCTGCCGAGGCCAAGTACTCTGCGTGGCTCCGATACAAGCGAAGCCCGACTCGGCAAAACAAGGACCTGCATCGGATGGCCTGCAGGAGGATGGTGGCAGCAAGCAAATGGGCCATAAACAAATGGGAGGAGGACCTGCGCCGCAAACTGCAAGGCCCGGGCGTGGGAAACAAGACTTGGTGGTCCCTGGTCAAGGAGAAGCAGGGAATCAGCCGCCAAGACTCCATCCCGCCCCTCACCAAGCAAGACGGAACAGTGGCCACCAGCAGCAAGGAAAAGGCCCAGCTGCTGGCTAACTTCTTCGCAAAAAAGATGAAGGTGGAGGCTCCCCAGCAGCCCCCGCCTCGTCTGGAGCAGCAGTGCGAGGAGACTGTCACCAAGATGGAGGTAACGCAGACGCATGTTAAACAGCTGTTGCGGGGGGCTGGACACCAAGAAAGCCACCGGTCCTGACGATGTTAGCACGCACTTGCTGAAACAGTGAGCCCAAGAGCTGTCTGCCCCTCTCACCACGGTGTTCACAGCCTGCTTGCGGGAAAATATCTGGCCTTCAGTGTGGATCAACAGTTCGGGTTCAGACCTGGACGGTCCACCTCTGATCTGCTGATGCTCCTCACAAAAAAGTGGCAGGACTCCCTTGATGACGGCCAGGACACTATCGTGGTGGCCCTGGACATAGCGGGTGCCTTTGACAGGATGTGGCACGGAGGCCTGCTGGAAAAACTCCGTGCAAAAGGCATCCAGGGTGACCTGCTGCTGCTTCTGGAGAACTACCTGCAAGGAAGAACCCTCCAGGTCGTCGTCAACGGGCAATCATCTGAATCCCTGCCAGTTCAAGTATCAGTGCCACAGGGATCCGTGCTTGGGCCTGTCCTGTGGAACATCTACATAGATGATCTTCTCCGGCAGCTGCCAGCAGTCTCAGCTTACGCTGATGACTGTACCCTCTCTTGCACCTACCCACGACAGGATAGTGAGCGAGCTGCTGATGAGATCAATCAGCAGCTTCGCGTTATACAGGAGTGGGGTACACGCTGGCAGGTGACCTTTGCACCGGAGAAGACACAGGCAATGGTGATCTCTCGGTACCCTGCCGCCAAACTAGCAGCTGAGGGGAAGCTGTACTTCAATGGTGTTCCTCTCCCACTCCAGGAAACCATCAAAATTCTGGGAGTGGAGGTGGACCGAGAGCTGTTCTACGGAGGATGGCCGGCTTCCTCGACAAATGGGGTAAACTCTTGCTCTATAAGGCCAGA
>JAPQNM010002156.1:0-7500 GCA_029783475.1 Metacarcinus magister | reverse complement strand
ATTTAAAACATCTAAACTTTCCTCAAAAACATTGACATTATACATATTTTTAAAGTGGTTAAACCGGTTCTTCATTGAAAAACCTTCTTTAATATAAGGGACATTAAGCCTTAGAATAGGGTGAGTTGACCTTAGTAACCTTTTTCAGTATCTGGCTTGTACAAATGCTGTATGATGCTTCAATAGCAACTGGTCACACCGAGCTGCTGTGATATGATTACTTGCAAAAACTGGAACATCACATACTCTTTTTAATGCCTTACTGAAGGCTATCTCAAATGTTTTGAATATCTTGGAATTATAAACATTATAATAGTTCCATAAAGGAATTCCAAAATCTGGAAGGCAAAATGACTTAAAAAGAAATAAAAGAGTATGTTTATCAACAAAAGCAAAATCTCTAAAAATACTATTAGATGAAGAATAAAAGTTTTGAAGTCTAAAAGTAATATCTTCAGTGTCTTTGAAATTAAAAGTAATCTTGTGACCAAGATACTTGATAACCTTAACTACCTGTAAATTTTGCCCATTTAACTCAATGTTCTCAGTTAATTCATTCATAGTAGTAGTAGTAGTAGTAGTAGTAGTAGTAATAGTAGTAGTAGTAGTGGTAGTAGCATTAGCAGTAGTAGCAGTAATAGTAGTAGTAGTAGTAGTAGTAGTAGTAGTAGTAGTAGTAGTAGTAGTAGTAGTAGTAGTAGTAATTAGCAGTAGTAGTAGTAATAGTAATAGTAGTAGTAGTAGTAGTAGTAGTAGTGGTGGTAGTAGCATTAACAGTAGTAGTAGTAGTAGTAGTAGTAGTAGTAGTAGTAGTAGTAGTAGTAGTAGTAGTAGTAGTAGTAGAATTAGTAGTAATAGTAAAAGTAGTAGTAGCAGTAGTAGTAGTAGTAGTAGTAGTAGTAGTAGTAGTAGTAGTAGTAGCAGTAGCAGTAGTAGTAGTAATAGTAGTAGTAGTAGTAGTACTAGTAGTAGTAGTAGTAGTAGTAGTAGTAGTAATAGTAAAAAAAGAAGTAGTAATAGTAGTTTACATTCTAATCGAAAAAATAATATCTCGTAGCCAGACATCAAGAGTGTGGAAAAGAGTAATATAATCACCAGTACGGTATCTTTTTTTTGAGCTAATGGTTATTTTTTGTGAGGCAGAGTTGATCTGAGGCAATCTATGACGTCATGGCATTCCTTTAGTGGTGCACAGCGTGTCTAGTAGATAGCACTGTACAAGAACCAAGCTCCCAACGAAACGTCTCACCAACGAAACGCCTCACTAGCGAAAAGCCTCACTAGCGAAACGTCTCACCAGCGAAACGTCTCACTAGCGAAACGTCCCACTAGCGAAACGTCCCACTAGCGAAAAGTCCCACTAGCGAAACGTCCCACTAGCGAAAGGGTTTACTAGCGAAAAGTCCCGAACTCGTATGTGCTAATGAAAATAATGAATGATAATTATGATAATATTATTAATAATAATAATAATAATAATAATAATAATAATAATAATAATAATAATAATAATAATAAAGAAAATAATAATAATAGCAATAATAAACTCGTATGTGCTAATGAAAATAATAAATGATAATTATGATAATATTATTAATAATAATAATAATAATAATAATAATAATAATAATAATAAAGAAAATAATAACAATAACAATAATTATTATAATGAAAATTACACGAACATAACCATATAATTCAACAACATCTGCCCAAGCCGATGCTTCGTTCAGTAAATAACAGAGTTGCCACCAATCTTTACGAGGACACGACCTGCACGACAAGCTGATCTGAACAAACTTTAAGACGAGCCTGTGTGTTGTTATGGCAATTAGAAACCTAAGCCTCAAGTGAAGGCACCACACATTTTGTTTTATCACTTGGCGTTCGAAAAAACGTAATCCATCATCTAAACTCTTATTATTTTGCCCAGGAACCCTCAGTACTTAATAATCTTCATTAAGTTTCACTATAGGCCTTGCACATCAATTAGAACGGGGAACACACACGCTCCTACTCTACAAACAAGGTCAAATGTATCGGCGCGAGAGATTAAATGTTATCAAAGTCAAGCCAGTGTTATATACTAAAGTTCACTTTTATGCTGTGACTGATCTACCCTACGATATCGAAGAACAACAATTCACCTTCTGCATCCGAGTTTCAACTTATGGTGAATATATAAAGTTTTAAACTCTCAGTGCAATATTTCAAGATGACATCTCAGAGAGAAAATAAAACAAACAAAACACAATTAAGTGAGACTGAACATTCACTAAAAAACCCTACATGAGCGTTTTTAAATGATAACTTCAATAAGGCTGACCTCCAAAATCATTGTCAAACAAACTAAACAAAAGTTTGAGTCACAAAAGATAACTAGTACAATTGATACTTGAAAAATCCAATCTGCAGTGTCTGCAAGATCCACCGAATCAAAATGAGCAGAGTTATGATAAGAAATCTTGAAATTATAAACCGACATGCAGAAAATAGTCAGTAAGTTGACAACAAAGAACATGGAAATTCATGTACTAAATTAAGAATCTAAAGCAGTGTACTCTTCCATTGACTTGCTAAAACAACACATTAGTGACCTCGAACAAAAAGTGCAAAATGAACCCTTTGAAAAGGAACCGAGATCTAATGTAACCAATCCTATCCCCCAGGCCTCCCTCCTCCTGGGGGACACCAATCTGAGCCCAATCCATCCATCGGACCTCGAGAAAAACTGTTTGGTGTGAACGATCAAGGATGCAAACATTGACTTACGGAAGTATTGGATAACTGAAAAATTAAATTGGATTCCATCTCGCCCTACAGCATTAACATCCTCCACTACGAGTCTGTTTGCCACCACAAATACTCGTGCCGTCGGCAGGGCCTCATGGTTCGGAGGCACAACGTTGTCTCTGCCCGTCTGCGGGTGGGCTACCGGCCACCGTGGCAGATTGCCGGGGAGGAAGGCGAGCCTTCCTTCACAGAGTGTCGGCTGTGCGCCGCGCCTCGAGCCAGCACTACTGACACTACTGACTGGTCTGCCCCACTGTCCGTCACCTGCTGTCCCAAGGCCAGCCACTTGATGTGATTTGCCAACAGCTAATGGATCACAACAAGGGGGCGTGCGTGCACGCGCGCGTCTCCACCCATCTTTATTTTATTACGCATCACCGAGTGTGATGGCAGCTGCACCTAACTTTCCGCAGGCTGCTGTGACGTTCAACCAGTGTGTGTGTGTGTGTGTGTGTGTGTGTGTGTGTGTGTGTGGGGGTGTGCTCCCCCACGGGAGTGCTGTGTGAGGTGCGGCTAAGGGCGTATGCTGCCGGACAAGAGCCCACAAATCGCTGCCGCGTTACCACGTACCACGGCAAGGCTGAAACGCTGCCGCAACCATGCCGTCTCTCGGATCTTTCCGCTGCGCTGGCTGACGCGCTCCTCCTCTCTCTCTCTCTCTCTCTCTCTCTCTCTCTCTCTCTCTCTCTCTCTCTCTCTCTTCTCTCTCTCTCTCTCTCTCTCTCTCTCTCTCTCTCTCTCTCTCTCTCTCTCTCTCTCTCTCTCTCTCTCTCTCTCTCTCTCTCTCTCTCTCTCGCTCTGTGTGTGTGTGTGTGTGTGTGTGTGTGTGTGTGTGTGTGTGTGTGTGTGTGTGTGTGTGTGTGTGTGTGTGTGTGTGTGTGTGTGTGTGTGTGTGTGTGTGTGTCTCTGTGTGTGTGTGTGTGTCTCTGTGTGTCTGTGTGTGTCTCTGTGGGTCTCTGTGGGTCTGTGTGTGTCTGTGTGTGTGTGCGTGCGTGCGTGCGTGCGTGCGTGTGTCTGTGTCTGTGTCTGTGTGTGGTGTGTGTGTGTGTGTGTGGTGTGTGTGTGTGGTGTGTGTGTGTGTGTGTGTGTAGTGTGTGTGGTGTGTGCGTGGTGTGTGTGTGGGGGTGTGGGGATGCGTGCGTGAGTGTGCGTGTGTGCGTGCGTGTGCGTGCGTGCGTGCGCGTTCGTGCGCGCGCGTGCGCGTGCGTGCGTGCGTGCGTGCGTGCATGCCCGTAGACATTGCTGTATTGTTAGCCGTATACTTGTGTCCTGCATATAACCCATTGTCTGGCGCTTCGATGTAAAAAAATTATCAAATTAAATCAAAACCCCTCCCGCTCTGTCCAACCTTCCCTCCTTTTCGGTCAACAACTGTCCTGAATATAAAGAAGTTGATATTTTCACTGGCAATCAATAGCCTTATCCCCGTTACCGAGAACAGCATGACAGAAAAATAGGCTGTTATAATTGCGGCGAGTTTAACCACCAACATTTAAGCTGTGGGTTCGACCATAAGGTAAAATGGGGCAGTTGCCAAGGTCTAGGACATACTAGCAAACCCAGTGCTTATTACAGCTCCTAGGAGAGTGGCAAGGAAGGTCAAGCCAATTGTTCACTTAATCCAATCATAAAGGATTTGCTTAATATTGAACACCTAAACTCGCAATCATTGCAAGGAAATCTTGAGGAAATAAAGTTTCTAGTAATTGAAAGGGATGTCGATATTTTATGTAGCAGTGAGACCTGACTATCTTCCTTCACTCTGAATTCCTATGTGAATATACCAAACTATAACATATACAGGTGTGATAATAGTTGAGGCTCGGGTGTATGTGTGTGTATGTCAATAAACATTTAAGTACTTAAATTATAAAAACAAATACTGTGCAGCAACCTGGTGTCGAGAATGTATGGATAAAATTTAAATGCAGAAAATTACCTTCTACCGTAATAGGTTGTATTTACAGACATCCTAAAGCTCATTCTGACTCAATTGACTATATTGTTGACCTCCTAAGAGTAATGTGTATGAGTAACAAAACTATGTTCATCCTTGGTGACCTAAATGACGATCTGTTTAACAGTAATAGCAGACTTTCACAAATCATCAAAGCTAATAAGTTAACACAAATCATCAAATAACCCACTCGAGTCACCGCCACCTCCGCCACACTACTCGACGTCATTATCACTAACAAGTCTGACTTGGTGCTTACATCTGATGTAATCCCTTATCCGATCGCTGATCATAACTTTGTTGGTGTTACCGTTACTTTTAGTAAACAAAAACGACATCGTATCATTAAAACTTTGCGTGATCTATCACTATGATAAAGACACATTTTACTCGCAATTACTCCGTGAAAATAATTAATTCAATAAGATATTTAATACATATAATATAGATGAACAAGTATACATACTAACATCGACGATAAACAAGTGCCTCAATTGCTGCGTTCCGATAGTTACAAAAGAAATGCGCTGTTCACCCGCCCCGTGGATCACCGATGAGATTCGTGAAGCAATAACAGCAAGAAATGCCGCACAACGTAATCTCAAGGGACACAGATCTAGCCATATTCTACAGGCCCAATACAAAGACTTGAAAAAGAAAGTTAAATAATCTATATATAAAACAAGGAGAAAGTATTATCATGAACAACTACTTAATTCTAAAAATAATATTGCCTCTACCTGGAATATCATTAGACATTTAATTCCTCCATCTAAAAACAATTCCACGGCCAACACATTTGAAAACGAACTAAGTAAAGCGAAAGATTTTGATTTTTTTTTGCAAACGTTGGTAAAAATGCATACGAAAAAACTCAATACTCCTTTCGCGTCTTCCCAACCAGGACGTAAACCCAGACACACTCGGCTAGACTCGTCATTGACGCATTTCCAACCCCAACCTGTTGATACAAACACAGTCATTTTAACTATCGAACAGCTTAACACGAAATAATTCGGATCAGATAATATTTCCCTCCATTTCGTATAAGATTCACTTTTTGTATTAACTTATTACTCAACTTTTATTATAAACACTTCCATCGTTGTGTCAAGGCTTAACTGTAAACACTTTTCCCAAGGTGTAGTTTATTTACAGTGCAGAGAAACAGTCAGGTAAACAAGGCAGTCACAGCTCTGGCTGTAACAACGAGCGTCTTGCCTGCCTCCCTCCGCTCACGCTCGCCTCTTCACCTCCACCTCCACACGGCAGCGACACTCGACAAGTGCGTCCCACGCACTCTCACGGGCCACTAACTTGGCTCCCTTGCTCGCTCTTCCTTCAATCGTGCTGCCCCGGTGGCACAAACTCGCCAGTGGGCTCCCTAGGCAGGAGAAGGCTGGTGTGGTGTGCGGAGGTCGGTAGTGGACTGCCGCCGCGTTCGTCGGCCTCGGACTCGTCACCTTCTCTCCCCCCCTCAAACCACTAACAAGGTTAAAGAGCAATCTGGGGGGTAAACTGTCTTAACAACAAGCTAGTCAATACACAATCGTAATCGGTTTCTTTCCGAATCAGTGGAAGCATGCCGTAGTTACTCCCCTTTACAAAAACAGAGACATAGATGTTGTCAGTAACTACTGCCCCATATCACTTCTCCCAACAGTTTCTAAAGTGATAGGAAAAATTGTTACTACTCAACTCAAAAACTACCTTGAATCAAATAATCTTTTATCTAACAACTACCGTGGTTTTCAACACAAATTATCTACTGAAACAGCCCTTACAGTCGTTACTAACAAAATTTATGACAACATGAAAAGGAAGCAGGTATCACTATTATCCCTATGCGACCTAGCTAAAGCTTTTGATAGTGTCAACCACACCATCCTTCTTAAGAAATTTGAAAAAAAATTAATGTTGATACTTTGTGGTATGAAATTTATCTCTATGAAAGAGCACAATCAGTACGAATGAACAACAATATCACCAGCACATTATCTGTCATGTACGTTATACCTCAAGGCTCAAGGCTCTATATTAGGCCAATACTAGTTAATATTTTCATGAATGGTATGTCCTAACTAATTCATCCGCCACCACTCTCATGAAGGAGTTCCCAATAATAGTAATATGCAGCTGAGTAGACTAAACTAATGTCATGAACGCAGGAGTATCGTGACCTCACCAGCAAAATGAAGGTGAAACAAAGATTATGCACATAAGAAGAAAAAAAAAGAAGAAGAAAGAATAAACAGGATGAACCTTGAGAGACGGTAAACAGATGGTGGAGTTCACGTGACAAAAAAAAAAAGAGATCAGAAACAAGGCGACTGAGAAGATTATATATATATATATATATATATATATATATATATATATATATATATATATATATAAATATATATATATATATATATATATATATATATATATATATATATATATATATATATATATATATATAGTAGAACGATTTCCAAGAATATAGTAGTGGTGAACAGGGATACGCCAAGTTTCTTCTCTTCATTTATTGCAACGTTTCGCCTTATAAACCAGGCATCATCAGGCTAAATAATATACAAAAGATTAATACTAAAATATGCAAAAACATTTGATAAGAAGTAAAGAAACAACATAATACTAAAAATATTAAAAATACAAAGGCATGACAAGTATAATAGTTTCCAATAGTTAACAGATCATTCATGTCATGCCTTTCTATTTATAATATTTTTAGCATATATATATAT
>JAPQNM010002151.1:50000-62500 GCA_029783475.1 Metacarcinus magister | reverse complement strand
GTCCAGGCGATATTAGGAGCGAGAGAGTGTGTAGTCATCAGTATATGCTGCCACTATTAAAAGCTGCCGTTAGAGGTCATCAATGTAGATGTTCCACAGGCGAAGTACTGAACCCTGTGGATCTGAGCCTTGGATGGGGAAAGACATCGATGTCTGTCCATTGATCACCACCTGGAGAGTCTTTCCTTGGAGTTAATCCTCGAGCAATATTAACAAGTCACCTTGGAAAGCCTAGGCGCGAAACTTCTCAACATCCCCAGCGTGCCAAACCTTATCCAGCAATGTCCAGGACCACCACGAGGGTGTCCAGGCCTTCGACCAGAGCGTCCTGTCAGTTTTTGAAGAGGAGGAGGAAGTGTGAGGTAGAGCGGCCGGGCCTGAAGCCAAACTGTTTGTCTGAGAAGTGATGATTGTCACCCAGGTGTTGACATATGACTTCAGCCACAATCCTATCCAGCACCTTGCCCGCAATGGAAAACAAGATGGTCCTATAGTTAATGGGCTCAGAGTTCGAGTTCCTCATGTGAATTGGAACTACTCGTGTCTCTATCCATAATGTTAGCCACTTGTTCTCCCTCAAGAAAAAGGGGAAAACGGTGGAGAGAGGACATGACAGCTCTTTAGTATACTGTTTGAGGAGCTGCAGGCTGACGTCATAAGGACCTGTAGCTGAGCAGTCGCTCGACCTGCTCTCCTGTCATCGATACACTATTGACAATGCACTGGGTTTTGCTGTGTCAGCTGGAGTGCAGGTCGTCCCCGATCATCAACCTTTATTTTGTTGCGAAACAGCTCGCGAGGAATTAAGCCTTGTCCCCGCTGTCAGTGGCAATGGTTCCGTCTGGCCGGGAGAAAGAAGGCATGGCGTCACGGTGGCTTATTCTCTGCCTCCTTAACAAGGTTCCACCAAGTCTTGTTGCCAACTTATGGGACACAACGTTTCCTCTTCAAGTCCTCCCTCAGCTGGTTCCTCGCTCACCTGAAGGCAGTGGTCATCCTCTCGCGGTCTCCTCTCTCGGTGTCGTGCTCTAATGTGGTGTGACGGGTGCCGCTTATACCTCAGCCAGGCGTCATGCTTGGCATCGGCAACAGTACTACAGCGGTAACAAAACCAAGCGGTGTCACCAGGCCTGATGAGGTACATCCGGCGCAAACAGTAGGCCAACAGTACATAAACAATTACCCAAGAACATATACATGTACAACAGAGCTGACATGGGTTCCATAACTTAGGACTTATGTTGACCCAATGGCCAATTCTGTGGAAGCAAATTGGACCAGACTTTGTGACTTTATACATAGACATGATGGACAAGCACATACCCAAGAAAACCACCACACAAAACCAGTCACTACAATGGTACACTAGACAATTGAAAAGACTACATAGATATAAAGTAAAGGCATACAAGACATTAAAACACTACAACGATACGGAACACTGGGAACACTACAAAAACAGAAGACTACAGAAAGAAACAAAACAAGCAGACACTAGATATACATCCACCTTTCTTGCTTGCTTTATCAAAACACACAGACAAGACTCTACCTGTATTAAAACAATATTACACAACGATTCCTTGGTTACACATCCACAAGACAAAGCCAACGCACTTACCAAACAATTCCAATCTGTATTTACAGACAAACAAGAAGACCTACCAGACATACCAACATCACCACACACAACTATTCCTCCCCTTAATATAAACACTCAAGGAATTGAGAAATAAAACAAGCAGAAACTAGATATACATCCACCTTTCTTGCGTGCTTTATCAAAAACACACAGACAAGACTCTACCTGTATTTCAACACTATTACACAACGATTCCTTGGTTACACATCCACAAGACAAAGCCAACGCACTTACCAAACAATTCCAATCTGTATTTACAGACAAACAAGAAGACCTACCGGACATACCAACATCACCACACACGACTATTCCTCCCCTTAATATAAACACTCAAGGAATTGAGAAACTATTATAGGTAGACAAAGCGACTGGACCTGACAATATACCCTGCAGGATATTGAGAGCTAATCCTTGCTCCTGTCCTGCAGGTTATATTTTTGCAGACTTTGTAAACCAGAGAACTGCCCCATGACTGGCTTTTGGCAAATAAGACTCCAATTTTTTAATCCGGAGACAGAACCCTTCCCTCTAATTATAGGCCTATTTCGTTAACCTCAGTCCCCCGCAAAATTTTAGAACATATTATGGACCACTTAGATAAACAAAACATACTGACTGACAATCAGCACGCCTTTAGGCCCAAACGCTCGTGCGAGACACAATTACTTGTGACTACATATGACATTTCACAATACCTCAATGACCCCAAAATTAGACAAGTTGACGCCATAGTGTTAGACTTTACCAAAGCCTTCGACAAAGTCCCTCACCAAAGACTATTAGCTAAATTAGAATTATATGGCATACGAGAGGACAATTTCTTCACTAGACTAACACTTTTTTGACTACACGCATTCAAAGAGTCGTGCTTGATAGTAATCAATCCTCATCTATCCCTATTACTTCTAGAGTGCCTCAGGACACTGTCCTGGGTCCCCTTCTCTTCCTTTCTTACACCAATGATCTCCTTTACTACTAGACTTTTTTGCAGATGATAGCTTAGATTACAGATCAGTAATATATAGGAATGACTGTCTTCGACTACAGGACTTCTAGCTGCACTTGAAGACTGGGAAGCCAAGTGGCATATGACATTTTGACCAGACAAATTCCATCATATCCGATTCACCCGTACTAACAATCCAATTCCATTCACATACAAACTCCACAACACTAACCTTGACACTGTCTCTTCTCACAAATAGTTGGGCGTCCACATCTCAGTAGACATGAGATGGAACACACACGTGAGCAGCATCAGAGCCAAAGCTAGCGTAGGAACCTTACCAGGTGTAACACAAACATCAAAATTCTTGCTTTTAAGACACTCGTTTGGTCACACTAAAAATATTGTGACACCGTCTGGGACCCACATACCCACAATAGCATTAATAAATTAGAGGCCATACAAAACAAAGCTGCAAGATGAACCAGACGTGATTACAGACACACTACATCAGTTACTTTGCTCAAACAGGACACAAAAGTAGACCCTTTAGCTACAAGAAAACAAATACACAGACAATGATATACAAAATCACAAACAATTTAGTTGACATAAACAAAGACACTTATCTACATCCTACAACTATACGATCTATCAGAGGCAGCCACAACTTTGAATACCATACCTACACGACAAACACTGACATATTAATTATTTCCCCGCAACATCCAGGATTGGAATCATCTCCCATCTCATATAGTTAATAGTCCCACTCTTGGGACATTTAGAAGTAAAATCAACAATCATTACTTTCATAATCCGAATTCAAATCCTGCCCACTTACCTTTTTTTTTCTCTTTTTATTGTCATTAACAGTTGGCACCAGTAGGCATATGGAGGCACAGATGGACTTGCCTCGCCTGTTATTTGGTGTAGGTTTTAGAATTTTTATAGTGACGCCTCGAATGTTTACGTTCTCTCTTGAATATGTTGAGAACGTGTGAGGCTTATTACTGCTACAGCCTCAGATGCATATTAACGTTGTAAGTCCCATCTGAGGATGGTATGGCAGCAATTTGGGTAGTCTTTGGCCACTCGGCGGTGATATCAAATATTGAAAAGTGGTCAGCGGATATCGGGGATTCGAATCCGGGATCCTAGGCTCCCATGCCCTAATCCTAATCCCTATCCTTATTCTAACCATAAGGCCGGGTTCACACGAGACGCTTTTCAGTGGTCAGTGGCCGCCATTAAAAATGGCCGACATTAAAAAATGACAGTACAAGAAAATGTAGATGCCTACAAGGATAATATAAAAAAACAATGCCTGCGTGGTTTATTAAGAAAAGAGTCGCATTTACCTATTGTTGTGATTATTGACTAGGCTATGAAACGCAAGAACATCTAATAGGTTTCTTTATAAAATCTCGCACTACTCACCATTATTTAGTGGTCACTAAAAAGTGCCCCGTGTGAATGCACCCATAGAGATGTGTGTTCTATTTTGACCATTTTTTAATGGCGGCCACTGACCACTGGAAAGTGTCTCGTGTGAACCCGGCCTTATCCTATCACACCCAAGCACCTTGAATCCCCCGGACAACCCCCGCACATTATGCTGTCTGAGATCGGCCCTCTGCGGGACCTTTTTTTATGCCTTACCCGTGGCGCCGGTAGGCTTAATGGAGGAGGCCTTGGATGGTCGGCCTCCGCCCGCTAGTAGCGCGGGTTAGATTTTTTAAGTGACGCCTTGTTTCTTATTGAAAGGCTCATGCTGCCAGCAAAAGCTCCTCGAGCATATAGCTTTGCAGTCCCGTCGAGGATAGTGTTATGGCAGCATGTGGGTGATCGTAGTCCACTCGGCGGTATTACCAAAGAAAAGTGGCCAGCTCGTGCCGGGGCTCGGGACTCTGAGTTGGTATACCCGACCGCTAGCCAGTAGGCCACCACCTCCACTTACCTACTTCAGATATATAAAAAAAATAGACTACCATTAATGCTGGTACATCCTGGGAGGGGAAAAACGTGGTTAACAGTAACATTATGTTGTCACTACACCTCTCTTATGTAGGACAAGGTTAATTTAATAAAATTACATACATAAAAAAAAATTCATACCAATATATTATTTAATCTAATAAATTAAGTAGTTAATAAAAACCTATATCTCTGAAATATATATCTAATCGGAACTTGAAAAAAAAAATATGTATGGTTATTGCGCTACTGAGGCTGGGAGGCTATTCCAGTGATCAAAAACTATAACATTGTAAAATGACTTAGAAGCAATTGAGTCACATCTTTATACTTTTAATTTAATTCCATGACCACTTTTTACTGTGGCATTATGCTTCTCAAATAATATTTCTGGTCTTAACTTTACTCAAATTTGAGTAATCATTTCAATTATATCTCCCCGAATTCTTCATTTGTGGAATGAGAACATGTCTAGCGGTTTTAATGATAAATCAATCAATATAGGAATGTATTTTGTCACTCATCTCTGTACTCTTTCCTGTAAATTTTGGTTTTCAATGTAGTTGGGTGACAAAAATTGAATCGAGTATCCTTGGTGTGACCTCAAAAATGCTGTATAAAGTTTTTTCATTATTGCTGGAGATTTATGATCAATATTCCTTGAAATTAGACCTACCATCATATTCTTACTTGTAGCTGTACACTGATCACTCATTTTGAGATTATTACTAATGATTGATTACATCAAAGTAATTTCTTGTTTAACATCGAGCTCCTGGTCTCGCATCTTGCATTTGAAATTTGGATTTGTATGGCTAATATGCATAACCTTATATCTATATGTATTAAAAGACAAACATTTCTTGCTTCAATCGATTACTTTATTTAGGTCCCGACAGAATTTAACGCAGTGCATATTACTTTACCGCCAATGTTGATATTTTTGACAGAATACTTTTTAAATCATTTACATATATACAAAAGATCATGGGTCCCAGGACCGATCCTTGAGGCACACAATTAGTTACGTCTTGCCAATGAGAAACTTCACCATTTTAAACAACTCGTCCTTGGCGATTAAAAGACAATTTCCTATCCACGCTCTCCTATTTCATGTGACCACAATTTAGATATTAACTTGTAATGAGAGATCTTTTGAAAATCTAAGTAAATCACATCATACGGTTCCCGAACATTGTTACCCTTATTTATGTTAAAACAGGGTGCATAATGTTTCTGGTTGTTAGTAGATTGGTCGAGTGGATTTAAGAGACAGGGGGGGGGGTAAGAAAAAAAATAGGTTTAGATATTTTTTTTCCAAGAAAGTATACTACTTTTTAAGTAATACCTATAACTTGTGTTCAAAAAAATTGTTGTTTTACTTTCTTCATTTGAGACAAGATTTTGAGACAAGATTTTTTTAGTTTTCTTAACAGTTTTAGGAAATTTTTGAAGAAAAAAATATCTATAAAATGTCCTAATTGCAAATTTAAATTTCTGAAAAAAATTAATTCTTAGGAACTACATTTAATACAAGATGGTGTTTGAAATTGCCTTGCATCATAAAAAGAAAAAAACTGAGACTATTCGATCAAAGTTAGTAAATACAAGTTTTCGGGAAATCAGCTTTAAAGTTTAAATTTAATAAGTTTTTTTCACCATTACGGAAAGGAAATAATTAAGTTACGCTGTTATTTTATGATTCATTAACCAGTTGTACATTTGTTGTGCAATATTCATTAAATTTGGTTGATATTTCGACTTTCTAGAAAATAGAAAGTAATATTGTAACAAAATACTTTAAGCATATTTAAATAAGGGTTTTTGTTGGCCCTAGTCCCCTTTTTTTCCCATAAATTAAGCAAAAATTGTTATAATAGACACTTATAAAGATATGAAACCAGTTTGAATTATAAAGAGGCGATGGTACAGTGGTCAGCGTTCGGGCATGCAAACCTAGGTTCCCGTTTTCGATCCCCCGATATCAGCTGGCCACTTTTCTTTCTTTGGTATTACCACCGAGTGGACAAAGACTACCCAAATTGCTGCCATGCTGTCCTCAGACGGGACTTACAATGTTTATATGCATTTGAGGCTGTAGCAACAAAAGCCTCTCACGATCTCAACATAATCAAGAGAGAACGTAAACATTCGAGGCGTCACTATAAAAAAATATAAAAAAACCTACGCCAAATAAGAGGCAAGAGGCAAGTCCAGCTTTGCCTCCATACAGCCTACTAGCGCCAACGGTTTGTGATACAGAATAAAAGAGTTAGGGTCCTAGAACTCTCCACGACAAGCTGGCCCAGACTGAGGGACTTGGAGGGAGCACGCTTTGTCACTGAGGTATCACAAAGCCGATCAACATATCGTACAGCACAGAGCAAAAAACTACCAAAAAGCTGTAAAAATAACCGAGATATAAGGCAATGCATTAGGTTATCTCATACTCTTGTTGCGGGGCTGGGTATTTAAATGCGTCAGAGGGGTACTTAAATGTCATGCGAAATGCATCATGCGTCCGGCAGCGCGACACATACACCACGAGCGTATACGCCCCTCCCCCACTGTCCACTTTACAAGGCTTTGTTTTAAAGTTTGATTACAAAAATAACAATTGTATTATAGTCACAGAGACACTCACTGTCTGCATTACTAGATAATCAAATAACGCATTCAGTCACACTTTACTGGGTATAAGCTCATAGTAACAATGTCACTGGTGAAAGTCTGTACACACTGTCACCCGTTCATAATTCGTTACATTTTATAACGTAAGGCACTAATTCACTCGTTACAAGGTAATTAAGTAACGATATCACTGCGGGGAGAGTCATCGTGTAATGTTCACACACACACACACACACACACACACACACACGCACGCTCACACACACACGCACGCTCACACACACACGCACGCTCACACAGACGCACGCTCACACACACACACACACACACACACACACACACACACACACACACACACACACACACACACACACACACACTTTTGACACACCTCCACATCTCACACGTCTCCTGGTCGTTCTACTCTCTGCTGATGGGCTGGCGTGGCTGGTACATTGTCCGGTTGGGTGTGCGCGTGCCTCTAAGGTGTGGCCGTGACGTCATAACAAATGCAAGACACATCAAGCGTAATACAGTATTCTACCTAAATACACACTATCTATGGTAAGAAACAGTGTTACATAAATACACACTATCTATGGTAAGAAACAGTGTTACATATAACCTAAACGTATAAGTACAAACAATTCCTACCTTTATATGGTTACCACATCACAACTCGCGTAAACGTCATTAAAGAAGACTAACAGATTAGTTAGACAAGATTTATTACTGCGAAATACGTGCTAAGTTTCTATTGTCTCTGCTGATCTTTTCGAATAATCTAATCAAAATTGACCTTATATTAATCTGACGATAATTTATAGTTTGTTTCTTATTTCTTTTTTCTTAAAAATAGGGGTTACGTTTGCTCTTTTCCATGCACGAGGTACTCTAGCTTGGGTGAATGATTTGTAAAATAAACTTCTTATAGGACTTTTTTATTGTGCAAATATTCTTTAAGTATCCGCGTTGATACTCCATCAGGACAAGTGGGCTTATTAGGATCGATATTTTGTAGACATTTACGTACCACATGTACATGAATTTCGGTTATATCAAGCTTATCTTCGTCAGGCGTATGAAATATGTTCAGCAGGGAATGGATAACAGCTGAAGAACATTTTGGAAATTTTATTGGCTTCGTAGGAAGTTTTAACTTCATACTCATGTTTTTTTTGTATCACTGTTCGCATGTTCTTTTGATATTAACGTAACTAAAATCCGAGGTTGACTGTCAAAATATATACTTTTTTGTATGCCTTTCTCTCATAAGCTATCGTATTGTGTGAGCAATCAGTCATCCATAATGGGTTACATTTATTCATGGTTGGTGTGGAATATTTCCGTATACTAACAATTTGAGATTACCTGTGAACTTCTTGTACATTTCTTCTATGCAAGTATTATCGAAACACTGATTCCATTGACTGATTCCACCTCTCTTTTAATTTTTGCAAACTTCGCTTTCTTATAGTTAGGTATAGGTAGCATATTTTCTTTCTTTTTAATTTGAAGGTTTAACTTGATTATAACAATGTTATGGTCGCTGTTTCCCAGAGGTTCGCTGACTTCACAAGTATGAATGAGGTCACTGTCGTTCGTGAATACTAGATCTAGAATATTATTCCCTCAAGTAGGTGGCTGAATGGTTTGATATAGACAGTCCTCCTCTGTAAATTATATTAATTTTGTTCCTTCGTGAACGCTTGGTAAGGTTGACCAGTTCACAGAGGAGTTCTTAAAGTCTCCGGAAACTACTGCATTTTCATCTTTGATAATGGATTTAATTTCATCATAAAGCATTATATAATTGTCTTCGCTTTGGTTTGAAGTTCTGTATATATTTCTTATTTTTTCTGTAATTTCAACATCAGGTTAATCATACGCATCTACGTCTGTTTTATTAATATTAACGACCTTCATACAATTGTTTGCATATAATAAGACACCTCCATTTTTATGTAGGTTTACTTCGCAAATAAATTATAGCCATTACGTGACACTTCTGAAAGTTGATGTTTGTCGCGTGTATTAAATCAAGATTCAGTTTAGCATAATACAGTTGGTATTTTCGGCATTTACATGAATGACTAAATTATTACGTTTCAAAATAATACTCATTACGTTAGCATATAGTGTATTAATTTGCTTAGACTCCTTAGGGCTCTACTTAGCACTCTTCTGAGCCCTCCTTAAGAATTGATCTCATTAGACCTCACAACGTCGTGGTCACCAGACTCTGCAGCCAACGCCTAATCTCTACATCAACAACTTGTGACCTGACCTCACTTGTCACACCTCCTACTGTTTATGGGGTTTGGTCCCACCCGGCTTGGCCTGACGGAATTTCCCCATAGTACACGTGTGTCTTGTTTTCTTGCAACTTCTTTCTTACACCTTCATCAAATACTCTACTTAACCTCAATTTCCTATTCCACCGAAGTGAAGGCTATGTCTACTGCAAAAACTCCTATCCTTGTTGAGGTTATCCAACATCACGCCCTCCCTCTTAGGTCCTCCACACGAGTTTTGATTCCCAGCATTTTACTGGGAATGAAGAAATTAACATCATACCAAGGGATCAATCCGCCGGTCACAGACTGCCTACGGCTATCCCTAATCTTTTTAGTTATACCATTATACTTTCTGTAGACTTCTTTCGATCTATCTGTCGCAACGTTATTTGTACCAACATGGTACACATATACCGTCTGCTCCGATGAATTAACGACTTGGTCATGAATTTTTTCGGCTATCCTCTACCTTTCTTCCCAGATTACAAACATGCTTCCTGCAAAACTCCTCGTTTTGATGCCTTATGAAACTATCGCCAGGCTCATTACACACTATCTTTCAGTACCTGGAATCTGTTTTTAGTCAATACACTAGAATAACAAGTACCTGCATCTACCTTAGCTACTTTTCTAACATGTTGAAAGCCATTTCCATCATCTATCTTACTCTATTTTTACAATCCTGTCATCTAGTTTATCTACCTTGTATTTATTTATCTAACACAAAACTTATACCTTTGGTCTCCAACTTACCAAATCTCGTCTGTACTGTATCCAAAACATTTCCTAACGTGTCTATCTTACCACTTACCTTGCTAAGTACTTCATAGAACAAACAACAAACGTACTCACCGTTATCTTGAATTAGGAAATCCCATACAAAAATCGACTACAGAAAGGACAGGAATAACGGGAGGCCGATAACTTTTTTCTGCAAGGTGTAACACGAATAAGTGTGTAATATGTATATTGTCTAAGAACAAAATATTGATCAAGGCAAACAAACTTTGCTTGGTGTCTGGGTGTCAGTATCAACGCGTCCGCTCTCAAAGGCAACGATGAGCAGAGTGAGGACGGAGTAAGAGTGATTGTGTCTATTGTTAACATTGCCTTTGAGTAAATATGTGCTATTTTCTGTGTAGTAAACAGTAATGCATTTGATTTTTTTACTCACCACTTGCTCATGAAATGAACCAAAGGATTCGTCTTACTACCAATCATTCCCAGACTCTGAGAAATGACTCTCTCTCGTCCGATGTAGAAATTGCATCGCCCTGTAATAATGATGAAAATTATATTAATGATGATGATGGTAATGAACACAAATAATTATAATCATAATGATAATTATAACAATAAAAATTGGAGGGGTACTTAGTAGAATTCAAGAGCCTCCGCCTCCGCCGCCGCCACTGATATTCGTGACATTTTTCTGACCCTATCCTTTGCCATTAACATTTAAACAATGAATGAAGTTGATAGTTTGTGTGAAGGATCGATCATGTTGGTGGGGTTTTGCGAAATGATTGTGCGTTTTTAAAAGTCTTGTTGAGCGGTGGCCAGCTTCCTGGTGGCGCCGAACTTACTGTTCTGTAGGAATGACCACTTTTATTTTTTCCTTGATGTCTACTTTCGACCTTGAACTTTCAAATTCAAATTGAGTGGAGATCTAGGGTAGGGGGTCATGTCGATGAACCTTCATAAGGTTGCAATGCAATGCATGAAGTTACTATACCGACAGATACACATACAGGCAGATAAAGTAAAAACGTAACATTCTCAGTTAACAATAACAATATTAATAATAATAATAATAATAATAATAATAATAATAATAACGATAAAAATAATGATAATAATAATATTAATAATAATAATAATAATAATGATGACAATGATAATAATAATAATAATAATGATGATAATGATGATAATTATAGTGATAATAATAATAGTTATTTTTATTATTATTTTTTTTTTACTGTGGCTTAGATGGTCGACCTCCGCCCGTTAATAGTAAGTACATGTTAGATTTTTTTTTCAAGCGACGCCACTTATTGAGAGGCTCATGTTGCCAGCGGAAGCTCCTCGTGCATATAACTTTGCAGTTCCGTCGAGGATAGTATTATGGCAGCATATGGGTGATCTTCGGCCACTCGGCGGTATTACCAAAGACAAGTGGCTAGCCGGTGCCTGGATTCGAACTCGGAACCCTGAGCTCGTCTGTCCCACCACTAGCAACTAGGCCACAACCTCCCGAAAATATAATAATAATAATAATAATAACTAATAATAATAATATTGATAATAATAATAACACTAATATTGATCGTTGTTATTTTTATTATTATTATCATTATTACAATTATAATGATTTTTATTATAAATATGTTTTTTTTTACTATTATTATTATTATTATTATTATCACTATTATTATCATTATTATTATTATTATTATTTGTTATTATTTATATCATTAATAATAATAATAGTAATAATAATAATAATAATGGTAATAATACTAGTAAAAATAATAATAATAATAATAATAATAATAATATAATAACAATGATTATAATAATAATAATAATATAATTAATAACGTTATTGAAATCATGGTTATCAATATCATTATCATATCAGTTATTATTATCATTGTTATTATTATTGTTAATATTATTATCATTATCACTATTATTATCATAATATATACGATGAAAATGCATAAACTGACCAGCAGCCAGTTGAACCTCCTACACGCGCAGTTTTACCTTGAAGGCGGTGATGTGCGAATACATGTGTGTCACTAGAATTTTTTTTCTTTGCAGCTTCACATTGAGGTCATTTAGATGCGTAGTGATATCTGTGAGCAGGGCCAGACGAGCTGGGTGCACACGCGACGGGACAGGTCGAGGAACTGTTGCTTCACACACTGAAGCAAGGCGTTGAAGATGTCTTGGTGGTGCAATGGAACAAGCTGGAGAAACTCCTCATAAACCTGAAGGG
>JAPQNM010002151.1:12500-32500 GCA_029783475.1 Metacarcinus magister | reverse complement strand
GGTGCCTTCTGAGAGGAGCATGGAACTGTACAATTCCATCAATGAGCCGTTGTTACTAATGCCGTTTGCCTCAATCCTCAGCTGTGAAGAGATCAGTGACCACATCAAATGGTGCAATGTCTTTGGTTGCTAATCATACAAGAGGTACACTTTCCTCCTCTGATTCATCTTCTCCACCTTCTTCATTCAGTGTGCTGTGTAGTCTGAAAACATTAAATCTTTCCAGTTGCTTTGCAAGTTTCTTCACATCATCATTATAATGTTTTGCGTGTGATGCAAGATTATCAGAACGGGTCAAAGGTCATCTTCCAAACTAAAATTATATTTAGTGTCCTGTGAGATGCGTGATCGTTATCACCATGTAATACATAACTTGTCTCTGGCTTGGTCTTTCCTTGTGATACCTATGATGCCATTTTGCAAGTTATGTTCACCCACTCAGTGGCCTGATCTGCAGAAATCTGGTTGAAGCACTTTCTTGTTCTCTTCACAACAAAAATCCCATTCATGAATTCAGCATACACTTCTGGTGCTTGGGGAGGCGGTGGCTTAGTGACTAGCGGTCGGGCATACCAACTAAGAATCCAACTTCGAGCCCCGGCACGAGCTGGCCATTATTGTTTGGTAATACCGCCGAGTGGCCTAAGATCATTCACATCTGCCATAACACTATCCTCAACGGGACTGGAAAGCTATATGCTAGAGGAGCTTCCGCTGGCAGCATGAGCCTCTCAATAAGGAACGAAGCGTCAGTTAAAAAATCTAACTCGCGCTACTAACAGGCGGAGGCTGACCATCTAAGGGAGGCCTTAGATTCTAAGGCCTCCAATAAGCCTACCAGCTCCACGGGTGAAGGATAAAAAAATATATGTACATTTTTGGTTTAATTGTGGATTTTAACACTTTAACCCTTACACTGCCGAGGTCTTTTCTAAATGTTCGATTTATAGATTTTTTTAAAAATTATGATTTTATTCAAGTTTTTCTTTATCAACTCACAACGATCTGAAGAATAGAGAAAAAATATATTTTTTTTCTATATACAATATATCTTGGATGCAAATATTCTGTAAAAAATGTGCCATTGGCAACTTAACGCAGCTCATCGGATAGGCTAGCGTCGTTATCCACACTGAACACAGCACCAACATTTTGAATGTACAGCCTGCCTGCCATCCATCATTCATTCATCCACCCACCTATACATCCACCAACCCATTCACCCACCCATCCATCCATCCACCCACCCATCCATCCACCCACCTATCCATCCATCCACCCATCCATCTATCTACCCATCCACCCGTCCATCCATCCATCCAACCATCCACCCATCCATCCACCCGTCCATCCATCCATCCATCCACCCACCCACCCATCCATCCATCCACCCACACACCCATTCATCCATCCATCCATCCACCCACACACCCATTCATCCATCCATCCACCCACACACCCATTCACCCATCCACCCAGCAACCCATCCACCCGTCCATCCATCCATCCATCCACCCACCCACCCATCCATCCATCCATCCATCCATCCACCCACACCCATCCATCCATCCACCCACACACCCATTCATCCATGCATCCATCCACCCACACACCCATTCATCCATCCATCCACCCACACACCCATTCACCCATCCACCCAGCAACCCATCCACCGTTCATCCATCCTACCACCCACCCATCCACCATCCATCCACCCACCCACCCACTCCTTACAGTGATAAATTATTTATCTTTTCTTGGGTCACTGGGTGGTGTGTTTACAAACGTGCCAGTCCTTTTGTGTTTATGTTCGTTTTGTTAGTGAACATTATACCACAAATGATAATGACTATAATAAAAATAATAATAATAATAATAATACACATACTAATAATACTAAGGATAAATATAATAATAATAATAATAATAATAATAATAATAATAATAATAATGATACGACTACTACTAATAATAATGATAATAATAATGATAATAATAATGATGATAACAATGATAATAGCAATAATACTAATAATGATAATAATAAAAATAATTATGATAATGATAATGATAATAACAATGACAATAACGATAATAATAATAATGATAATAATAATAATAATAATAATAATAATAATAATAATGATAATAACAATTATAATAATAATAATGTTAATAACAATGATAATAAGGATAAATATAATTATATTGATAATAACGATAATGATAATAATAATAATATTCATAAAAATAATATTGATGATAATGATAACAGTAACAATAAGAATTATGATAATAATGAAAATTATAATAATAATAATAATAAAAATAATGATAAGAAGAAGAAGAAGAAGAAGAAGAAGAAGAAGAAGAAGAAGAAGGGAATGCGTTGTAATGTAGAGGTGAGCCTAAGCGGTTTAATCTAGTATTTTCGTCATTTTTTTTTTTAGTCAGCCAAGGGATTTTGGTAATACTGTCGACCCTCGATTTAACTGACACCGATTTAACGGACTTCGGATTTAACGGACTCCGTCTGCTACCGGACAATCAACCCAGATCCGGACTAAAGTCCGTTAGTGTAAAAGAAAGTCCGGTAGGTGGCGGTCGCGTCGGTAACATAATCCGTTGAAATCTAGGGCGAAACGACCAACTTTTGGGTAATGAAATATAAAAACCTTATATAACCAAATCTAAACGAACCAAACCTAATCTAACCGTAACCTAACCATAACCTAACATAACATAATTAACCTAACATAGCTTGAATGTTTTTTGCCAGGTACATAATGGTGAGCACCGCCTGATACCTTTACAGATGTGTTGAGTACACTATGTATAGTATGTATGACTTCAAATTTATATCGATATCGTCCGAGCAGTAGGTATGCAGATTTACCCAAAATACTTTTTGGCTTACCTTAACCTAAGTTGTATGTTCAGTATTTACAGTTGCACTCCGAGTCAAAGGGAAGCGTCTGGGTGCAGCCATTAATTTTTATGTTCCGCCCATTATCAGCTGATGTACCTAGGCTCCGCCTCCCGCCTCTTTCTAGGCATCAGTGTTGAAACCACCATGGCGTCTAATAAGTGTGTGTAGCTAGATTAGGTTAGATAAGGTTAGCCTACTAATTTTAAGGCATGGACTATTTATTTATGGGCAAACTATGATTCTTTTTCATTTCGAGAAACCTAACCCTAACCCTAACCTAACCATAACCCCACCCTAACCCTAACTAACCCAACCCCAACCTAACCTAACATTGCAGGGCTGCTACCAGATACTGGTCTTACCTACTAAGGCGGTGGGTATGCAAAAATTAAAACAAATGTTTTTAATAGTTTCCAGAAGTTGATATATATTGAATGATAATCTGCAACCTTAATTATATCTGACATGTAAGTATTAACCGCGGGAGAAGATGCTACACACACTTATTAGACGCCATGGTGGTTTCAACACTGATGCCTAGAAGGAGGCGGGAGGCGGAGCCTAGGTACATCAGCTGATAATGGGCGGAGCGTAAAGATTAATGGTTGCACCCAGACGCTTCCCTTTGACTCAGAGTAACTATTGAGATGCAACTGTAAATACTCTACATACAACTTAGGTTAAGATAAGCCAAAAAGTATTTGGGTAAATCTGCATAACTACTGCTCGGACGATATCGATATAAATATATATAAATATGAAGTCGTACATTCTATACATAGTGTACTCAACACATCTGTGAAGGTTTCAGATGATGCTCACCATTATTTACCTGACAAAACATCTTTCAAGTTATGTTAGGTTAATTATGTTATGTTAGGTTATGGTTAGGTTACGTTAGGTTATGGTTAGATTAGGTTATGTTAGGTTTGGTTCGGTTATATAAGGTATTTATATTTAATTGCCCAAAAGTAATGCGTTTTACCCTAGATTTTTTTCTGGATTGCCATTTAACCAAGCAACGGACTTTTTACACTAACGGACAGGGCTCCCTCCGCATTAATCCGTTAAATCGAGGGTCGACAGTATTAATAATGTGGAGGCACACGCTTTAGCTGGGCGTAGCTGCGGGCGCTCATCTCCCCTCACATAGGCCTTTGAGCCTGTGGTGGACATTAATCTGTTACGCCAGGACACAGGGCCACTATGACATCCGACTTTCCACAGTTTTCCCATAAATTTTGGTAAATTAGCTGGAAACTTTTATTTCTAAAAACTGAAAACAATCATAAAAAAATACAAAAATCATTATGGTGGATTACATATTTCACTAATATTGTTGAAAAAAATATCAAAGCACATTTTCACATTAGTATTATAGTTGAAGTGGAATTTTTGTTTTGTTGTTTTGTCTCTTTTTCCAAGGTTTAACCTTGGAAGGTTCGGAGCCATTAATTGTATATTTAGTGTATTGATTATTGTTACCGATATGCAAAGCTTTACATTTATCAACATTAAATTTTATTTGCCACTTTTCTGACCAACTGACTAAGGTGTCGAGATTTGATTGAAATTGTAGTTTATCGGCGGTTGTAGTTACTTTACTCGTGATTTTCGTATCGTCGGCAAAATTTGATATCTTACAGGTAAGGCCTTCATCAATATCCTTGACATATATTAGAAAAAGAATGGGACCAAGTACTGAGCCCTCTGGCACACTGCTTATAACGTCTCACCAGTTAGATAATTTACTGTTTATGACTGGAATGCAAATAACTATTCACTATGACAGTGTCTATATACACGACTGTAATGCAAATCCTCTTTTATTTCAAAACCTTCTTCTGAGTTATCTTGTAAATTTAATCTATAAGCGGAATATCTGATTTTCTGGTAGATTATATGTTATATGCATTGGGGGAAATCCATAGAGATAGTTTTGAAAGCGCAGTAGCAGCTAAACATTGCATCTACAGCAATAAATTAATAATACAATCAAAATAATGTCCTATACTTAAAAAAAGAAAGAAAATGTTTATGCATTAGTTCTAACAGCTAGTTACTTGATGCAAAATGAAAACAATATAAACATTTACTATGTATAATGCATTTATTATTTTTACGTGTTTGATTATTCTTTTAGATAGAAAATAAAACAACTGCTTAATGACCACGATACACACAACATTCAATAAAAAAATGAGCACCCTAGGTCACTTAAGGAAAAAAGTTGGCCACGAAAGTTACTTCCATTCTTAACCGTAGCAAAACTGTATGGTCTAAGCTATAGTCAGACACACCTTAGAGTGTGGCTGGGGTGTTCCGGTCGTGGGGAATAACCGTGTTACAGCGGTGCCACGTGTAGAGATTTGCCGCGCAAATTCAAATCAATTTCGTATTTTTAAAATTTATGAGGCCCGAATCGTGTATCTGGCAACATCATATGTCATATGTGAAGTTTTCTTGAGTGATAAGATGCATTATCCAGAACGAAAGGGAAATTAATTAATAGGTACTGCTTTTTATTAGCAACACTGTAAAATATGTATGCCACGTTTCTTTATATGTTTATATATATCTTATCCATTATAAGTTTACTGTTTCTTCATACATTATAATACTATGAATAAACATGTATGCATATTTCCTGATCATGTCTGCCATGGTTTTACTTACATTAAAACATTTCTACAATGCGGATTAAAAGACACGTGGCAGACCTGTAAAAGGATATTTTCCGAACGTTTCCGCTCGCCAACCACACTCTTGGGCGAGTCTGAATATACCTAGCTCGGGGAATTTTTTTAGTCGCCTCTTAATGTGAATAGAAGATAATTACCCTTCTGTTGTATATTGTGGCACGAGCAGCAGAGAGTTGGTCAGTGACATAGTCTTGTGCAACTGTGGTATGTCCTGCAGATTGCGTCCCGTATAGACTAGAAGCCTCGTTGACCACACCAACAGACGACCCCGAAGCGACCACGAAGCGAAGGCGGACAGGAAGGAAGGGTTGTCACTCGCCACGAGAACCAATACATTCCATGAGGTTTGTCGCACCTACATATGAAATAGTGTTAGTTAAATGATGGACAGATTGACCATTTTATCTTCGCCACAGGAAGGTGCTTAAAATTATTTAAATTTCAACATGGCATTAATTAAGATGAAACTAAAGATGAAGAAACATAACAAATGCACTTCTATGATTGACACACCGTTCATAATAATAACAAAAAAAGGCAAATTAGTTATGATCTCTAAATGTACAAAGAGTACAAAGAAGCGTAAACTAAATCTAACGAGGCTGTCCGTGTGAGACAAAGGAGGTGAATCAAACATATACCATTGCTATATAATATTATGATCTTTCTATGGCCACTAAAGCTTACTTAATACAGAGGAAAGGAGTCACTAGCATTTGATAACCTGCTTATTTAACTAAAGAAATTTAACCTGGAAATTACTTCTTTTGGTACACTCGGAACCTATAATCATGATTTTTGAGCTGAATACATGCTTACTTTACAATTTCAGTCGACATTCGTAACCTCTCATAAGTGAGCCATAATGTAGAATCAGATAATATAAAAATATTCAGGAGGTCAGGTGAAGCACATACAGCGTCGTCAAAGGTATTACAAGTTTCCTTCAGTATAACACTTACGCCAGTAATATACTATTATTGTCTTTTTTTTTTTTATTTGCCTTTCACGAAGGTTAACGGTTGGCTGCACATATTCATCCATGCCTAATATAGCTTTTAAATCTGAAACAGCCAATCCCCTCTGCGTTGCTGTAATACTCCAGCTTCTGAATGTTCTTTTAGAGTTCCTAAATGTTAAATACCTTTCAGCCGAGATACTGCATTCCTGTTCAGTTTATTCCAGACACATGTCAACTGCAGTTTTGGCAATAATTGTTGCCTTCTCTACGAACAGAAAAAGAGCCCAGATCAAGGATTTCCGGGCAGTAAGGTTCTGCAAAAACAGAGATCCCCATCGAGCATAATTAGGCTCATTTAACCCAAAGAAAATGTCCACAACAGTTGATGAAAGTATAATCTAAAGATCTATATCATATGTCTGTATAGCTTGTCGTAGCTATCTGTAGACTTTATCTACCATGTAAATATAAATAGTTCAGTATGCTGGATTGCTGCAGTCGCCCCTAGTCATCCATCACTTCCCTGAAGAATTTGTTGAAAGTTATCAGAAGGTATTATTTACTGCAATAATTTTTTTTGATTGCCTATGCCTCATATGGAGCATTTTCAAGGAAAAATAGCAAATTAGTTTTGGATTCGTCACTTACACTACACAAATATTTTTGGAACAACAATCTCTCCAACAAACAGACAGAAATTTGATAACACGAACAAATCAGTTTTAGAATTTGCTCGAATAAATCCTGTCAAGGAACCTTAAGCTAGGATACTACATTCAGTAAGCATGTATTTAGCTCCACAATCATGAATATAGGTTCCAAGGGTACCAGGAAATCTAATTTCCAAGTGAAATTTCCTAGTAAAATAAGGGTTATCAAATGCTAGTGACTCTTTGATCTCTATTAAGTATGCTTTAGTGGCAATATAAAGGTCATATATTGCAATGGCACAAGTTTGGTTCACCTTTGCCACACACGGACAGCATTGTAAGGTCCAGTTGAGCTGTTAATGTTTGTTCTTCCTTTGTACTGCTTTGTATTCTTTGTACATTTTGAGATCTTGCCATTGTTTCTCTGACTACATAATTTCTGGTGGGAGTTGAGGGAATGGTGTAGCAGAGTCTGCCCTAACCAGACTCTAATACAGTACCCCTTAGCGCGGGCACGGATTCTCTTCACCCGCTCAAGAGAAAATGGAGAAAATGTGCGGTTGCAGCACAAACTATTGTAACTTTATTTTTATTATATTTTTCATTATTCTATGTATAATTTTATATGTTCTTTATTTATGTTTTTCTTTTTATAATATTATTGATTATTTTATTGCGCTGCATTTCAGCGCACACCACAAACTTGGCGCGCACTGCCTAAACACAGTGTGCATATACAATTTATAATTGTTGTTGTTGAAATGTTTTATAATTATATATACATAGTCTATATTTTTGTCAATAAAATAACCTTAACTGGACATGAGTTTTACTCTACCCAGTCAACCAACTAGCACTACAACACCCAAGCACCAGCTCTAACAATTGGTGACCCAAGAGTGTAGCTATGATCATAAGTGGCGTCTAGCCTGCGCTATAAAGAGCACAAGTCTCCTAGTGAGAGGACCTGAATCGTCTCGATTCATTCGTCCGATCACTCTTAAGGCAAAAAATTTAACCTCCATCATGAGGTTCGTTAGGTTGAGTCTTAAGTTGGGAGAAATTCACTACACTTTTGTGTAGCTACCACTTATAAGGTTATCCCCTCCCTCCAACCCTGGCACCTTCTGTGTCCCCTCAGACGCCTTACTGCGTCTTCAGCCGCCTCATGCGCACTCTACGCCCTCTGACGCCTTCTTGCGTCATCAGCGCGGCCCCAGCGCCCTCAGCGCGCCCACAACGCGGCCCTATGTGTCCTAAACACACCCCTTTGCGCCCTCAGTGCAATCCCTGCCCCACCGCCTCGCGGCGTTAAAGTGACCTACTCCACTGTCGCCAGTCACCGCCCTGTAGATTACTCATCACCCTGTGGATTATTCTACTCTCCCGTGGATTACTTACCTACAGTGCATAGTGCTCCCACCTGTGTTCAGTGTTCATCGCCCGATGAATTACTCTACTCTCCCGTGGATTAATAGTGCTCTCACCTGTGTTCAGTGTTCACCGCCCTCTAGATTACTATACTTTCCCGTGGATTAATTACTTACAGTGCATAGTGTTTCCACCTGTGTTCAGTGCAGTGAGTCCCCAGCGTACAGTTACAATGCCACAACATTATTCAGTGTATTGCAGTGTTACGTTACAGTGCCTTCCCGGACACTCAAAGCCTTAAGTGTCAATCAAGGTGACCTGCATGGGACGTGTTTATGCACCAGTGTCACTAGTGTTAACTGTGGTTTGTTCCCTGAGCTACCGTGGCCCCTGGCCCGTTCACGCCAGCGCCTTTGCCACTCAATTCAACACCACTTGACTTCACCATGCCTGACAACGACGACCTCCACACTGCAGCAGCAGTGGCACTCAGATCGCCACCTTTCTGCCCACAGAACCCGTCTATGTGGTTCGCTATTTTGGAGTGCGGATTTAAGACATCCAAAATCTCCAACAGCCTCACCCAGTTCACCCATGCTGCTAGCCTCCTGCCTCCTGACGTCCTTCCACAAGTCTCTGACGTCATCTCAAAAGCTTCCACCTCCACCACGCCCTATGAAGACCTGAAGACTGCTCTACTCTCAAAACTTCAGTCTTCTATTGCCACCCGCCTCAAAGAGCTGTTCTCCAAGGATGAGTTGGGTGATGAGAAGCCTACAGACCTACTGCTTCGCATGAAGCAGCTACTCGGAGACAAATACAACGCTTTTGACCCCGAGTTGTTCAAACAGCTGTTTTATCAATGTCTGCCTCCTGCTACACAGCTCGCTCTTTTCAGCGTCAAGGACAGCCTAGACCCTGATGCCGTCGCTAAGTTAGCAGACGACCTTATGGCAACCATCACTACACCACAGGCTTCTTCAGTGTCTTCAGTTACAACCCAGGACAACACTCAGCTCGCTCAGCTCACCAAGCTGGTATCCCAGCTCACGACTGAGGTCACCTCCCTCAAGAGGCAGTTCCAGGACCGCCAACGGTCCCGCTCCCCCACTCCTCAACACCGCCAGTACCGTCCTTGCTCGAGAAGCAAAGGACTCTGCTGGTACCACAACAACTTCGACGACAGAGCCTCGAAGTGTGCCGCCCCATGTTCATACAAGGCGTCAAACTAAAAGGGCGAGTATCAGTGCAGCGCGCTGCTCGCCAACCCTCAGCGCTGCTCCACCTTCACGACAGTTGCGCCAACATAAGGTTCCTGATTGATACCGGCGCCGATGTCAGTATAATCCCCGCGACCGCCTATCTACGAACCCTACCTCGAATCTTGCATCTCTTCGCCGCTAACGGGACCAAGATACCTGTCTACACACGGCGCACCTTGCAACTGAACCTCTACCTCCGACGTTCCTTCGAATGGACCTTCTACGTCGGGAACGTTTCACAAGCAATCCTCGGAGCAGACTTCCTGAGGCACTTCAATCTCTTGGTCAAAGGTCAAAAGTTGGTTGACCCACTCACCTCCATCTCCTCCACAGCACGACCAGCGCTAGGTCACAGCATGCACCTCGCTGTCATCAAAAAGGACCACCAGTTCGCTGACCTGCTTAAGTCTTTCCCTACGCTGACTCAGCCTTATTCAGCCAGCTTGTCCGTCAAACACCATGTCACGCATCACATCGAGACAACAGGACCACCAGTACACGCCAAGGCCCGTCGCTTAGCTCCAGAACGCTACCGTCAAGCCAAGGCCGAGTTCGAGTCTCTGATGCGCCAAGGTATTGTGCGGCCCAGCAGCAGCAACTGGTCATCAGCCCTCCACGTCGTCCCCAAGAAGAACGGCGACATACGGCCCTGTGGAGACTACCGTGCCCTCAACTCTCACACCCATATGGACAGATACCCTGTGCCAAACATCCAGGTGTTCTCGTCCCAGCTCGCTGGCTCCACCATCTTCTCACGCATAGACCTCGTCAAGGCCTTTCATCAGATTCCAGTACACCCTGACGACATCCCGAAGACCGCCATCATCACGCCTTCGGTCTGTTTGAGTATGTCAGGATGCCCTTTGGACTCATGAATGCGGCCCAGACCTTCCGACGTTTCATTGACGAGGTTCTTCGAGGCTTGCCCTTCTGCTTCGCGTACATCGACAACCTACTCATCGCGAGCCCAGATGAAGCCTCACACCGACAACACCTTCACCAAGTCCTCATCTGCTTACAAAACTATGGCGTACAGATCAATGTGGACAAGTCTGAGTTCGGTGTCACCTCTCTCACCTTCCTCGGCCACACTGTAACTCCAGCAGGAATCGCTCCACTCCACACGAAGTGTGAAGCCATTCAGCAGTTCCCGAAGCCGTCCACCCAGCGCAAACTCAAAGAATTCCTGGGTATGATTAATTACTACAACCGCTTCATCCCACACTGCTCTCTCCTGCTTCAGCCACTCTACGCCATGGTCAAGCCCTGTAAGCGTGGCCAGTCTGTCACTCTCATCTGGACTTCGGACGCTGACGCTGCCTTCCTCGCAGCTGAGAAGGCCCTCAGCGACACAGTCATGCTGTCTTTCCCATCCCCTGACGCGGAGACTTCCATAGTGATAGACGCCTCCGACACTGGGACTGATGCCAAGCTCCAACAACTCGTCATCAGTGTCTGGAAGACGATTGCCTTCTTCTCACAGAAGCTCAACACGGCCGAAACCAAGTACAGCGCATACGACCGAGAACTTCCCGCCATCTTCAAGGCTGTCAAGCGTTTCCGCTATTTCATTGAAGACCGTCGCTTCCATGTGTACACCGATCACAAGCCTCTTACTACTGCCTTCTTGAGAAACAAGGACTCCTACACTCCACGGCAGTTTCGCCACATGGACTACCTTTCTCAATTCACCACCGACATCATTTCGTCGCTGATTATTGCAAAGTTTTTCGTGTTCTGTTAATGAAAATAAACTGGTCACGGGGTACAGAACACTAAACTCTAAAATGATTTTCATTAAAAAATCTTTCTGTTTTCTATAACTTTAATTAACAATTAATCTTTCCTTGCTCCTTCTGTCATATAACAACATTATTTTTTTCTTCTAGCTTTGACACATATAATCTGGCACATACCAGACTCTAATACAGTACCCCTTAGCACGGGCACGGATTCTCTTCACCCGCTCCAGAGAAAATGGAGAAAATATGCGGTTGCAGCACAAAATTTGTAACTTTATTTTTATTATATTTTTCATTATTCCATGTATAATTTTATGTTCTTTATTTATGTTTTTCTTTTTATAATATTATTGATTATTTTATTGCGCTGCATTTCAGCGCACACCACCAACTTGGCGCGCACTGCCTAAACACAGTGCGCATATACAATTTATAATTGTTGTTGTTGAAATGTTTTCATTATATATATAGTCTATATTTTTGTCAATAAAATAACCTTAACTGGACATGAGTTTTACTCTACCCAGTCAACCAACTAGCACTACAACACCCGAGCACCAGCTCTAACAATGGTATTCATGTAGCATACATATTGTTGTGGGGATAAAGTCCATGAAGCTGAGGTAGTTATCTATTCAATATAATGACAATATGGATGAAAAGTTTACAGATAGCTATCAATTCTATAGCATATATTGGAAACTGTAATAAATAAATAAAACCTTTTTAATAAATTCATAGGATTTATATATTTCATATGCGACTGAACGAAAAATACTGTTAAGAGACTACGTATAACCGTTTTTACTCCCGGCCCGTTGATTTTGTCTGTCGGAGGGTTTCCACACTTCAAAATGTTTGTTATCACTATTACTTTAAAATAGGCTATGCAGTATTTCTATAATATAAAGTTTACATGTTACCTATCCTAGGGAATCTAACCTAACTCTCGAACTCTCTTCCTTTGTTTTTTTTTCCACCTGCCTATGACTTGAACTCAAAAGAGGAGTGTCAAGACAACTCAAATGTTTAAATGGACCTCCACTCCGTGCTTATATTTCTCCTACTGTCCTCTTTATAGGGTCTGGTGACTAGCAGGATTTTGTTTACGTATTTTTGTTTTCCCTTAACTAGTATCCTTTTAATGTAAATCTATTATTTTTTATTAACAAAAAAATAGATGCAATGAGTGTCCCCTACCACCGTTGACTGTCTGTCTGTCTCACCATTATTTACCTCGCAAAACGTCTTTGAAGTTATGTTAGGTTATGTTAGGTTGGTTAGGTTATGTTAAGTTATGGTTATGTTAAAGTTGTTAGGTTACGGTTATGTTATGGTTAGGTTAAGTTAGGTTCAGTTAGGTTTGATTAGATAATTTTTTACATTTTATTACCCAAAAGTTAGGGCTCGCAATTTAGATTTGTTCTGGGTTTGGGTAATAAAATGTAAAAATCTTATGTAACCGAACCTAACTGAACCGCACCTAACCTAACTTAACCTAACCATAACACAACCGTAAACTAACCTAACAACCTTAACCTAACCATAACTTAACCTAACCTAACCAACATAACATAACATAATTTCAAAGACGTTTTGCGAAGTAAATAATGGTGAGCACCGCTTGAAACCTTCACAGATGTGTTGAGTATACTATGTATAGTATGTAAGACTTATTATTTATAATAGAGGTGGAGCAATAGTTGTAAAAAAATAACCCTTATTTTTATGTATGTCTAACCTGTGGCGCCAATAGGCTTACCCTGGTTAGGTTAGATTTGGGTAAAACTTCACTTTTACACCCGGCTAAAAAACCTTACATTCATACATGTTCTCATGTTTCTTAGGAGAAGATGGGGAATGGGGATATCTTATTAACTATTTATTTGTGACGGTAATAGGTGTCAGAATCGTTTGTGTATATCAATGTAAAATTCCCGAGTAGAGCTTCCCCTTAACTAAAAAAAACTTTGGGGATATCTTATTTAACTATTCATATGCTACGGTTATACATATTTTTGTACCTACACTAACATTTATGCAACATTTTTGTACCATTTAATCTCTTCCAAGTACATGTAAGTTGTTTTCTAGGTATATATATATAAAAATTCAAAGAAAATAAATAACCCTGTTAGAGTTGTGTTATCTCTGGTATTCATCACCATTATTATAAAATTTTTAGCCTACAGTAGATTTTCTGAAACGTTTCTCTACCACTTAATATATTTTTCGTATATATACACTGTTTTATTGGAGGTATATATTAATAATAGATTCCGAGAAGAGGCTGCTGTTATATATCTCCTTTGTTTCTGGTATTCATCACCCCTATTATACAATTTTGTGCCCACAGCAATATTTCTACAACGTTTCTCTACCGCTTACTATCTTCCTCGTATATATACACATTTTTATTGGAGGTATATATCAATATTAACTTCTGAGAAGAGGCTGGCTCAAGCTGGTGCAAAAATCCGCGAACGAGTGTCGTCTGCTATAACCCACCTCCAGAAACAGATTCGACGGATTGATGAATCTGTTACAGATCACGAGTTAAAATGGTAAATAGAACACGATTTCGCTGCTAATCCCCGCCCAGAGAGGCCAAGCCCCGCCCAGATTCAGTAATCTGAAACGGATTCACGCAAATAGAAGAGGCCTCTATTCTTATTCCCCCTGTACTAAGCCGAGTCACTTCTAACGTTTCAACTTTGCTAAGTGGGAAGGCCTAAGGCAGTACTATTCTGATTTTCCTTGGGATGATTATTGCTTCCATGTCAGAAATCCTTCTCTTTATGCCGACCGCATAACAGAGGTGATTGTCTCTGGCATAGAGTCATACATTCGTCACACTTTCTCTAATAATAAAACTAAAAAACCCTGGTTTAACTCTGCTTGTTCTCGTGCTGTCAAAGATAGAGAGGCGGTTCACAAACGGTACCGTAGTCATCCATCTGCTGAAACTCTTGCTCTTTATATTTCTGCCAGTAATCATGCCAAATCTGTTTTCCAACTAACTAAAAACTCTTTCATCAATAGAAAATATCAATATCTTTCCAATTCTAACTCTTCTCGTGATGTCTGCCATCTAACCAATAAAATCTTAAACAATTTTACTTCTTCATCTCTCCCTCCTTTACTTCAACCAAATGGCTCCACAGCTGAACTCTTCGCTCAAACCTTTGCAACCAATTGTTTCTGGTAATTGCATACATGTTACGGTGCTTAATTTATGATCACACAAGCCAACACGATGTTCAATAATAACAATATTATTAATTCATATTAGGTAATCCTGACTAGCTATAACGAAATCAAATGTATTGTTTTCAGATGTTGGCTCTGATACTAATTTGCTGATGAAATTATCTTCTATGAATTCTAGCATTATATGTACCTGAATCAATGGAAGAAACAGAAGTATTAGCTAATTTACATAGGGAAAATTGAAGTCTTCTAGAAATTGACTCGCTATATCCGAGTGTTTGTCGAAAGGCACGGTACATTGTCGTATATATGAATGTTTCTGTAACTGCAATGATATTGGCCTTTTCCGACGTTAGAAAATATATCGGTTCATCTTGAGTTCAAGGTGACACGATTCACTTAACGTAGTTTTTTTCAACACTGGTTAAGGGACAACAAACTACGTAAAAAAAAAAAAAAAAAAAAAAAAAAAAACCCGCTGGTCGCCAGACAGAATGTGTGGCTAAAAGTGGGTTGCTTACTAAGATGGTGCGTTAACATGCGAATGGGCACCGTTTTTTGCTCAGAAATTGTGGACGACTACGCTAAGAAGCCTATCGAATCTGGCTGCAGAGAGAATCACTAGCATTACTTAAGAAATCACACCACACAGACCATAGGACCCAAACTAGGTTGTCTATCTTTAACCTAGATTAAATGGTATCTAATGCAAACAGGATCACAACTTCACTAGTCAGAACCAACATAGTTAAACACCCAGCAGAGATTTTGTCTCCAATTATGCTTTCGATCATCTTGCCAACTACGGAAGAGAGATTATATACGTATACATATTTTTTCTTTTGTTTTTACATTAAAAAAGTACTGGCTAAGGGGAAAAAAAAAGTTTTAAAAAAATCCCGTTTGTCGCCAGAACCCGAAAAAAGGACAGTAGGAGTAATATAGACATGGGGGTTGATTGATGATTAAATAATTGAAACCATGGCGCCGCAACAACGTGGTCATATGGCGCCGAATTTTACTACTAATTTAAAGCTTGTGGAGAAGACCGGCCTTCTCAACAAACTTCAGAACCTCATGTCCCGGGGTAAGGCACATCTCCCCCAGGATTAGATAGAGGCGGATGGTTCCGTCCTCTCCTCGGCATCGGAGGAGGTATTGCTCTCGCAGGTCCCCCAGACTTGGGCATTCGACCAGCAAGTGCCGCACAGTCAAGGGGACCAAACAGTCATCACAATAAGGCTGAACGCCCCGGGACAAAAGGTAGCTATGTGTCAAGTGTGTGTGACCCGTCCTAAGACGGGTCAGTACCGTCTCATGGCTTCGCTTTCTCATATGGAGGAATGGCCATGGGTGTACAACCCCGGCAGCAATCTCCCCCATCTTTGCAGTGGCCCTTATTCCCTCCCACCGAGCTTGCCACACCGATTGTGTAGCAGTCCTGATGGAAGGGAACAGGTCACCATAAGGAACAGAGCAAGGGGGAACAGGATGACGAGATGCGGCCTTGGCTATCTCGTCCGCCCTCTCGTTCCCCTCGACCGAGACGTGTGCAGGGACCCAGCAAAAGGAAATCTTATCACACCATCTACAGCACTGTAGCAGCCAGATAAGTATTTGGAGCACCAAAGGGTGGGGGGGAAACCGGTTTTCGACTGACGAGAGGGCAGCACGGGAAATCGGAAAAAAATCACATATCTCCTCACCTGGAGAGGATAGATAGCCCGAAGAGCCAGCAGAATGGCAGAAAGCTCTGCTGTAAAAATGGAACTAAAAACAGGGAGGGTGCCACACCGGGTAAAGTCAGGAAAGACGGCTCCATACCCGACGCCAGCGTCGGATTTGGAGCCGTTAGTAAAAACTGGTATGCAACCTTCATGCTCAAAAGAATGAGCTAAAAACATGGACTTTATGGCAAAGTCTGGCAATGATGCTTTAGGCACCGGGAGGGTGCGACAACACTGTATCGCCGGGTACTCCCAGGGCGGGACAGAGGGTAGCTCCGGTGCCGCTATGGAGGGTTGAGGCAGGGACAATTCTTGAATGAGTGTCCTCACCCTAAACCCAAGAGGCTGAGGATACCGTGGGGAGGTAGAATAAAGATTGTCGAGTGAGGTGTCTGACAGAGTAGAGTGTGTAGGGCAACCAGGATTACTGTGAGCCCTAAACCACAGCCTGCAGCCAATGGACTGTCGATGCAAGTCCAGCGGTACTATGCCAGCATTCACAAGAAGGCTTGGAATGGGGCAGATTCGAAAGGCTCCCGTCGCCAGCCTGACTCCAGTGTGGTGGATGGAGTCCAGCATCTTAAGTCGAGCTGGAGTGGCAGAAGAGTACACCTCACAGCCGTAGTCCAACTTAGACTGCACCAAAGATTGGTACAGTCTAAGAAGGATAGTACGGTCTGCACCCCAGGAGAGGCTGGACAGTACCCGTAAGAGAGAGAGGCGCTTAGAACACGCTGCCTTCAAGTCTTTTAGATGAGGGACTCATGTGAGACGACTGTCAAAAATAACTCCTAAAAAGCGTGTCTGCTCAGCAGCAGGGAGTCTGCTACCATAGAGGTAGAGGTCAGGCTAACGGAAGGCGCCCCTCACCCGCGAAAAGTCCATGGTCAACGTTTTCGCGGGAGAGAAGCGAAACCCACGTGAGTCAGCCCACCTTGTGACCTGATTCAGTACTAGCTGGATGTGGCGTTCAGCAGCATCGAGGCGGGATGAAGCATAGGAGATGGAAAAGTCGTCCACATAGAGTAAACAATGGATATCTGGTGGTAAGCTGTCAGCGATGCCATTGATGGCCAGGCCAAATAAGGTGACACTAAGGGACACTACCCTGTGGGACTCCCTCTTTTTGCACATAGATGCCCGAGAAGGCAGTGCCAGCCCTGACTCTGAAGGTGCTATCCCCGAGGAAGGACTGGAGGAACAGAGGAAGGTTGCCTCTCAGCCCTATGGAGTAAAGGACGTGGAGGATGCCATACCTCCATGTTGTGTCATATGCTTTCTCGAGATCGAAAAACACGCCCACCACGTGATGCTTCTGCGCAAAAGCACGGCAGATAGTAGATTCCATCTGCACAAGAGCATCAGTGGTGGAGCGAGCTCGACGAAAGCCATACTGTACAGGAGAGAGATGAGTGTTCTTTTCGAGGAACCAGACGAGGCGGGCATTGACCATCTTTTCAAATGCCTTCATAAGGCAAGATGTCAATGCGATAGGGCGATAGTGTAGCGGGTTAGCAGGGTCCTTCCCTAGCTTAGGGATCGGGATTATTGTAGCCACCTTTCATGATGGAGATATGAAGCCTTCCCTCCACATGGCATTGTAGATATCAAGCAGGAAGGAGAGAGAGTCATCTGGGAGGTGCCGTATCATGGCATAAGGATACCATCAGGTCCTGGGGATGTGTCACTGCAGGTGGACAGAGCAGTGAGTAGATCCCGCATAGTGAACGGTACATTATATATTTCCGTCCCAAATGACGAAAAGTCCAGCTCATGTCGCTCCTGGAAGGCAAGCTCACGCTGTATAGCTGGTGAGCGTGAGGCACGCCTGGAAATGTGTGCAAATGACTCGTTTATAGCGTTGGCTACAGCAACACCCTCCGCCATGACGGTGCCATTGATCTTTAGCACCGGTGGAGCAGAAGGAATGTGCTTCCCCGATATCCTTCGCACACGCTTCCAAACTTTTGACATTGGTGTTTGGCATGTTAGGGTGCTCAAAAAGGAGCGAAAAGATGCACGACGTGCCTCTTTCAAAGTTCTCCGCGCTCGAGCCCTGGCCTGTTTATAGGCCACCCTGTAGAAGTCGGTTTTGTGACGTTTGTAACGACCAAAGGCCCGGCGACGCTCCACTAAAGCCTGCTTACATTCCTCAGACCACCAGGGCACCAGTCTGCGGTGAACGGTCCCAGAGGTCTGAGGAATGGAGTGCTCAGCGGACCACCACATGAGGGCAGTGAAATAGGCGACTGCGTCGTCTACCCACTGAAATCCTCAAGGCAGTGATCCACCTGTCAAGAAGGCGAAAGGCAGCCCAATCCGTCCTATCCATTCGCCATCGAGGGACACGGGCAGATGGCACTACCTCGTGGGTCTTGAGGACTATGGGGTAGTGGTCACTCCCGCATAGGTCCTCAGTAACCTGTCAGGAGAAATCGAGGTAGATGGCAGAGGAACATACAGACAGGTCGAGCACGGAGAACGAGCCAGTGGCACCATGACAGTGAGTCGTTCCACCACTGTTGAGAATGCAGAGGTCCAGATCGGCAAAAGCTGCAGCCAACATGACGCCCCTGCTGTTGGTGACAGTGTCACCCCATAGCTGGTGGCGTCCGTTAAAGTCGCCCAGTAACAGGAAAGGAGAAGGGAGAAGACGGAGAAGAGCCGTAAAGTCCTCCCTAACAACACGCGTATTAGGGGGGAGATAAATAGAAGAGAAGGTAAAAGTCTTCTGGAGGTGAAGTCGACCAGCAACCACCTCCAGAGGAGAGTTAAGAGGAAGAACAGTGAAAGTGATAGCAGAAGATATAACGGAGCCCCCATGATATCCCTGGTCAGGATCATGGGAGGAATAAAAGGCCTGGTAGCCTGCAAGAGGATGAGGAGTGGAAGGGCCTACCATCGTCTCCTCCAAGCAAACTACTGAGGGCTGAAGACTCCTCAGAAGGAGTTGTAGTTCCTCCCAATTGGCTGTGAGACCTCTACAGTTCCACTGGAGTATGGTGAAATTGACTTAACTTCGATGGTGCTTCTGAAGACTCCTTGAGGAGGCCCTCCCAGCACCTGCAGCACTCGTGGTGGCAGTGGGGCAAGTCACGGGGACTTTTGGCCGCGTACTGGCAGCCGGCGCCGGCCCACTACGGGAAGGAGTGGGAGCTCGAGATGAGCCCCCAGTCCCTCCCACAGCAGAGGCAACTGGTCTCTTCTTCATGATTGTACGTTGCCGGGAGGGCGAGGGCGCAGGCGCCGGTCGTCCACCACCCGCGATCTCATCACCACAGAGCTCAGGCCGCTGGACGACCTGAGTCTGCGGGCAAGTGGTGGCGGCAAAAACCGTCACCACGTCAGCCTCCACGAGCTCACGGGAGGGCTCGGGAGGCTGGATTTTTGCAGGAGGTTCCCTCTCAAGGGAGTCCTCACTGCGGGAGCGCTTCTGCTTGGCATTA
>JAPQNM010002151.1:5000-7500 GCA_029783475.1 Metacarcinus magister | reverse complement strand
AGACATATAGAGACATACAGACAGACAGACATATAGAGACATACAGACAGACAGACATATAGAGACATACAGACAGACAGACATATAGAGACATACAGACAGACAGACATATAGAGACATACAGACAGACAGACATATAGACATACAGACAGACAATAGAGACATACAGACAGACAGACATATAGAGACATACAGACAGACAGACATATAGAGACATACAGACAGACAGACATATAGAGACATACAGACAGACAGACATATAGAGACATACAGACAGACAGACATATAGAGACATACAGACAGACAGACATATAGAGACATACAGACAGACAGACATATAGAGACATACAGACAGACAGACATATAGAGACATACAGACAGACAGACATATAGAGACATACAGACAGACAGACATATAGAGACATACAGACAGACAGACATATAGAGACATACAGACAGACAGACATATAGAGACATACAGACAGACAGACATATAGAGACATACAGACAGACAGACATATAGAGACATACAGACAGACAGACATATAGAGACATACAGACAGACAGACATATAGAGACATACAGACAGACAGACATATAGAGACATACAGACAGACAGACATATAGAGACATACAGACAGACAGACATATAGAGACATACAGACAGACAGACATATAGAGACATACAGACAGACAGACATATAGAGACATACAGACAGACAGACATATAGAGACATACAGACAGACAGACATATAGAGACATACAGACAGACAGACATATAGAGACATACAGACAGACAGACATATAGAGACATACAGACAGACAGACATATAGAGACATACAGACAGACAGACATATAGAGACATACAGACAGACAGACATATAGAGACATACAGACAGACAGACATATAGAGACATACAGACAGACAGACATATAGAGACATACAGACAGACAGACATATAGAGACATACAGACAGACAGACATATAGAGACATACAGACAGACAGACATATAGAGACATACAGACAGACAGACATATAGAGACATACAGACAGACAGACATATAGAGACATACAGACAGACAGACATATAGAGACATACAGACAGACAGACATATAGAGACATACAGACAGACAGACATATAGAGACATACAGACAGACAGACATATAGAGACATACAGACAGACAGACATATAGAGACATACAGACAGACAGACATATAGAGACATACAGACAGACAGACATATAGAGACATACAGACAGACAGACATATAGAGACATACAGACAGACAGACATATAGAGACATACAGACAGACAGACATATAGAGACATACAGACAGACAGACATATAGAGACATACAGACAGACAGACATATAGAGACATACAGACAGACAGACATATAGAGACATACAGACAGACAGACATATAGAGACATACAGACAGACAGACATATAGAGACATACAGACAGACAGACATATAGAGACATACAGACAGACAGACATATAGAGACATACAGACAGACAGACATATAGAGACATACAGACAGACAGACATATAGAGACATACAGACAGACAGACATATAGAGACATACAGACAGACAGACATATAGAGACATACAGACAGACAGACATATAGAGACATACAGACAGACAGACATATAGAGACATACAGACAGACAGACATATAGAGACATACAGACAGACAGACATATAGAGACATACAGACAGACAGACATATAGAGACATACAGACAGACAGACATATAGAGACATACAGACAGACAGACATATAGAGACATACAGACAGACAGACATATAGAGACATACAGACAGACAGACATATAGAGACATACAGACAGACAGACATATAGAGACATACAGACAGACAGACATATAGAGACATACAGACAGACAGACATATAGAGACATACAGACAGACAGACATATAGAGACATACAGACAGACAGACATATAGAGACATACAGACAGACAGACATATAGAGACATACAGACAGACAGACATATAGAGACATACAGACAGACAGACATATAGAGACATACAGACAGACAGACATATAGAGACATACAGACAGACAGACATATAGAGACATACAGACAGACAGACATATAGAGACATACAGACAGACAGACATATAGAGACATACAGACAGACAGACATATAGAGACATACAGACAGACAGACATATAGAGACATACAGACAGACAGACATATAGAGACATACAGACAGACAGACATATAGAGACATACAGACAGACAGACATATAGAGACATACAGACAGACAGACATATAGAGACATACAGACAGACAGACATATAGAGACATACAGACAGACAGACATATAGAGACATACAGACAGACAGACATATAGAGACATACAGACAGACAGACATATAGAGACATACAGACAGACAGACATATAGAGACATACAGACAGACAGACATATAGAGACATACAGACAGACAGACATATAGA
>JAPQNM010002148.1:7500-10186 GCA_029783475.1 Metacarcinus magister | reverse complement strand
CCTTTGAAATACCACGTCCAACCTCATCCCCCCCTTTTCACACCACTCCTCCTTTCTCCCTCTCCTTCCCTTCCGTCGCCTCCTTACCTAATATCCTCTATTCACTCTTCTCTCTTCCCCCTCATTACAACATCACTGATCCTATTCCCCAATCTAAACCGTATCTCCTCCTACCTAAAATCCTCCATCCTGTCTCCACTAACATCTCTAAACCTCTCACTCATCTCTCCTTACCCTCCTCCTCTCTAGTGTGAAAAAGCGAATAGGCATAGTAATTGACTTACTCCACATGCGCCCCTTAGAAGGAGGAGGAACAGGTTAGCGAGGTAGAGGTCAGGTAGGACGGAGCCGAAAGCAAGAGATCAAGAGCATGGAGGAGGTAGGAATCGAAGAGGAGATCAAGAGAAGCCCGACATAAAGGAAGAGGCAGTCTGGTACCAGTCGGAAAGAAGGAGGCCCAGGAGAAGGAAGAGGCAGGCAAGAAAAGCACGGAAGAGGAAAAGATGTGCGAGGCATGCAAGCAAGAGGAAAAATAGACGCAGGAGGAGGCAGGCAGGTGTATCAGGAGGAGGCAGAGGAGGCAGGAGGAGGAGGAATGACTTATCGAATAGGCCATGAATAAAATTTCTACACACACCACACACATCACCAACACACACACACACACACACATCTACACACACACACACACACACAAACACATCAAACAAACAAGATAAGATCGACTTTTAACCTGCTAATCTCTTTATACATTCATTTCTACAATCCTCTTACATCATCTCCCATCACGTCTCTACTCTCTCTCTCCGCGTTCTCTACTCTCGTAAACGTAGTACTCTCTTATGCTCTCTACTTAACCCTATCCTCTCTTCGCTCTCTCCTCCCTTACAAAAATTATATGAGCGATCTTTTTAATTTTATTTCTTATATACTCCTTACCTCCACCTAACCTCTCCTCTTCTACCTCCTCCTCTCTCTCACCCTCCTAATCACTCTCCGCTCCTATACACTCCTCCTCCTCCTCGTGTCATCTCATTGCGCTTTATCATACTACATGTCATTTACCTTCTCCTCTTATTTTTTCATCTCGACTCCACACTTTCATACCTACGCCATCACACTACTACTTAACTCCTAATATTTATTCTACTTCATATATCTCCATCCTTCACTCTTACTCTACTTCTTTCTACCTCTCTATCTCTCTATCTCTCATATCTCATCTCTCCTCTCTAATGATCACCTCCTCTCGCTCCTTCAAACCGTCGCCTTTACACTACCTCCTCGCCCCTCCTGGGCGCCTGCTACTCATCCTCCTCCTCCCTCCTTGCCTCCTCCGTTCACAATACTCGGTTCTCTCCTCCTCCTCCAGTTGGTAACAAGTAACATACACGTAAAGCTCAGGTACTAGATTGTGAAAAATTACCTGTATCGTGCGCGTGAACATAAACCCTACCCATGGAGAACGATGGTGCTTAGCCAGGAAAAGAGAGGAAGGCAAGGAAGGACAGCGATATAAGGAAGGATACGCGCAGGCCCGCCAGCAAGGAAGTAGGTAAGGGAGGGAAGAGAACGGAAGGAAAGCGAAGGAAGGAAAGTTGTAGACCGTCTCGATTGTAGTTTAGTAGATAAGATAGAAGCCGTATTAGTATTTAAGATCCTCCCCAAATACCCAATAATATCACGAGAGCATGAGAACGACGAGAGACACCCTAGAGGAGAGAGACTGATGAAAGAAGCTGGAAGAAGAATAGAGCAACAGAAGAAGAGCGAGACGACGGAGATAGACCGAACGACAACGGACGAGAGACGAGAAAGAGCAAGAGAGAGTAGGAGCGAAAGAATAGAAGAAAGAAAAAACGCAAATAAGAGAACGCGCAGAAGCAGAAGAGGTTTTTTTTTTTTTTTTTTTTTTTTTTTTTTTTAGGTTTTGGGGTGCGCTTTTTTGGATAGTTTTTTTGTGATGACGAGAATGAGACCGAGCGATGCTCTGATCGAACGTAGAAGAGATATGAATCGCAGTGAGAGCAGCCGAGACTGAAGATTAGCTATGAAGATTATGAAAGCCATCTACTAATGCAACAACAACACAAATAATAATAATAATAATAATAATAATAATAATAATAATACCACCACCACTACTAATACACCTTCCCGTCTTCTGGCTTACGTACTTAATCCTCTTTCCCCCAAGCCCCTAAAGCCGTGATTCACCTGTCCAGAGCAATACAGGTAAGCTTAAGGCACCTCACCTCCCCTGCCCTCAACCTCACCTCACCTCACCTCACCTCACCTCACCTCACCTCACCTCACCTTACCTAACCTAACCTAACCTAACCTTACCTCACCTCACCTAACCTAACCTTACCTAACCTTACCTAACCTAACCTAACCTAACCTAACCTAACCTAACCTTACCTAACCTTACCTTACCTCACCTAACCTAACCTAACCTCACCTTAACCTTACCTCACCTAACCTCAACCTCAACCTCACCTAACCTCCCCTCACCTCACCTCACCTCAACCTCACCTTACCTAACCTAACCTTACCTCATTATCTATAACGTAAGACTGATTGAATGTTGCGTGTGTGTGTGTGTGTGTGTGTGTGTGTGTGTGTGTGTGTGTGTTATTATTATTCATTCAGTTAGGGAATATCAAAATGAATAACTTAGATTAAT
>JAPQNM010002148.1:0-2500 GCA_029783475.1 Metacarcinus magister | reverse complement strand
AAAGCCGACCAATCTGTTAGCAGTTTTAACTACCTCTGAACAATGTTGACTGGGTTTTAAATCGTTTGATATTGTGATTCCCAGATCTTTTTCTTTATTTACTGTAGAAAGTGATTTACCATTCATTGAGTACTGAACGTGATCATTATTTCTTCCGATGTGTAGTACCTTGCATTTTTCAACGTTGAATTTCATTTGCCATTTATTGGCCCAAGACGTTAGTCGATCTAGGTCTGATTGTAAGACTTCTCTGTCAATTGTCGTAGTTACTTTGCTGAGAATTTTCGTATCGTCAGCGAATTTCGATATTTTGCAAGTGATCCCATCATCTATGTCATTAACATATATCAAAAATAAGACAGGACCAAGCACTGAGCCTTGTGGTACGCCACTTTTAACGTTTAACCATTGAGAGGAGACACCGTTTAAGACTACTCTCTGCTTACGTTCAGAGAGCCAGTCCAGAAGCCAATTGTAAATGCTACCAGAGATACCATGAGTCATTAGTTTATTAAGCAATCGTTGATGAGGTACTTTATCAAAAGCCTTTTGAAAATCCAGATATATGACATCTACTGCTCTGCTTTCATCGTACGCGTCAAAAACATTGTGGAAGAAGTCTAATAAGTTAGTTAAGCATGAACGTTTATTACGAAAACCATGTTGTGATGGTTTTATTATATCGTTGTCTTCAAGGAATTTCACCACATTGTCACGAATGATTGTCTCCATTAATTTACATACAACTGATGTCAGACTGATTGGCCTATAATTTCCGGGTTGTGACTTGTCCCCCTTTTTGAAGATTGGTGTTACATTTGCACGTTTCCAATCTGATGGAACTTTACCATCTCTTAAGGATTTATTGAATAAGATTGTAAGCGGTTTACTGATCTGGTGCTTGACCTCTTTCAAGATTCTTGGGGAAATTTTATCTGGTCCAGGGGTTTTGTTTGTTTTCATCTTATTGATTTTTTGCAAAACGTCATTTTCTACTATGAGTATATCATTTAAGAAGTTTACGGTCCCTCTAATCTCAAGTGGCTGAAACGATGAACAATCCTCTTCTGTAAATACGGATGCAAAAAAGTTATTAAGGATTGTAGCCATTTCGTTTTCGTCATTTGTGTGATTTCCATGTCCTTTAGTAAGTGGACCGATATTGCAGGTAAGGGCTTTTTTACTCTTAACAAAACTATAAAATTCTTTAGGATTTGATTTACATGATTCCGCTATATATTCTTCCAGGTTTTTCTTGCTACGCTTTATCAATCTCTTAGTATCGCGACGAATTCTGTCAAACTCTACTTTATCATCTTGGCTTTTAGTTAATATGTACTTATTGTACGCATGTTTTTTGAGAGTGAGGCTGTTTTTTATCTCTTCGTTCCACCATTTTGGTTTGTTCTTCCTTGCTGAACGTCTGTATCGATACGGTACACATACGCTTATAACTTCATTCAGTTTTGTGGTAAAGGCCTCCCATGACTTATCAATATCTGACTCTGACAACAGTTCACTCCAGTCAGTGTCTTCTAGAATTGATCGCATTCTGATGAAATTCGCCCTTTGATAATTTGGTACCTTCTCCTTACTGTCTTTTACTTTTATTTCCTTAATTTTCAAATTGAACGTGATTATTCGATGGTCACTAGAACTGAAAACTGGGCCGACATTTACGTTACTGACTAAATCTTTACTTGTTGAAAGAATGAGATCAAGGGTATTTAAGTCTCGCGTCGGTTCGTGAACGTGTTGATGTAATTCGCTCTCTAATAAGTTCGTGTACAGGTCGTGTCCTGTATGAGATCGTAACGGATTTCCCCATCTCGTTACTGGCAAATTAAAATCACCCATAATAATTGTCTCGCATTGACTAATTGTTTCGGAGATTGATTCGAATAGTAAACGGTCAATTTCAGCGGTGCGCCCCGGTGGTCTGTAAATCAATCCGAGTATTTTTCTACTTGAGTTACTCTTTAATTCGATAAAAACTGTGTCAATACCGTTGATGGGTTCTGTTTTAATGGAGATCGGATGGAGCGAGCTGTGAATATATAGGATTACACCACCGCCAATTCTGTTCTCTCTTTCACAGCTAAAGATTGTATAACCAGGTAACTGAAATTCTGCAATGTAATCTCTGTTCGACGTATCTAACCATGATTCTGTGACTCCTATGATGTGGTACTGATCCATCGCCGCGAGAGCTTCGAGGTCTGTGAATTTATTTCTGATGCTACGAGCATTTACATAACAAACTTTAATATGTGGATCAGCAGTGGCATTAGTATTTGGATCAGCGGTGGCATTACACGGAGCAACTACGACGTCGTTGCTGCTCTCGTTCGCTCGGCGTTTTTTGACCTATTGAGAATAACTTGGTCACTGAAAAGTCTGCCCAAGCGTGCATCCCCAACGCTGTTTAGGAGGAGGAGGAGGAGGAGGAGGAGGAGGAGGAGGAGGAGGAGGAGGAAGAGGAGGAGGAGGAGGAGGAATT
>JAPQNM010002137.1:180000-185000 GCA_029783475.1 Metacarcinus magister | reverse complement strand
GCTATACATCAATATCTATAATAATAATAAAACCATTGCAATAACTACACAAATAAATAAATAATCACACGAATATAAGCACAGAGTATAAAATAAATCACACACATCAGTAAATAACAAAATATATCAAAATAATTTCTCCCCAAACATGCCGGTGACAGCTAATATTACACACAAACTTACCTTTTCACTTATATATCCGTAAATAAATATGATCTGCTTCCCTCCTTCGTTCAGCAGGTGGGCGAGGAAGTCACCAATAAGTATGTACAAGGACGTGGAGGAATGCCGTCGCGTACACTCACTATAAGCGAAATAATGGAACAAGCTCACCCATTAATCATGACGACTATTATTAAATGGCGTTGGCGCGCATGGTGGTAATTTCGTTTCATCTTCATCATTTCGGTTCTCTGTTTTTTCACTTCCTGTGGGTTTTTTTTTATATTTTATTATGTTTATTGCATTGTTTATTTATGTGTGTTTTATTATGATGTATTTAGTTTTTTTGGTTTATGGGTTAGTTCGTGTTATTTTGGTATTATTCGGCTTCACTTATCATTAATTATTATTCAAATTTTCAAAGTTTTCAGGTTGTTTTTTGATTATTATTGTTTTGTTTGGCATATATTTACTTGTTTTGTTTTGGTTTTGTACTTTGTTTTGTGTTAAATATGCAGTGCAGTTCTGGTCCAAGTATTAGAGAATGAATATAATTTTGTTAGTCAGTGCAGAGAAGGATGACCAAAATGATAGAAGGGATTCGTAATTTTAGCAATGAAAGGAGAAAAAAAGCTTTTGAAATTGCACACACACACACACACACACACACACACACACACACACACACACACACACACACACACGCACACATTATTATATACTATCTAATATACGTTTGATATCATAATAATAATGATAATAATATGTGTTATTTGTTGATATAGCTGTGTGTTATATATCATACGCATCTGTTTAATAAAATGGTTTGTTTACTAAAATAAATAGAGACCCCGGTTGGTATAAATGAATTATATCTTTACAACTACAATTTTGATTAAGGTAAATACTTCGGATACTGATTGGTAATAATAATAATAGGAATATATTGTATTTTTTTCATCACTATTGGTGGAGTATATATTAGATAATGATTTTAGTTTGAAAAAATAATAAAATCAATTATTTTTAAAAAATAAATTTACTTTAAATGACTTTGAACGTGTGTGTGTGTGTGTGTGTGTGTGTGTGTGTGTGTGTGTGTGTGTGTGTGTGTGTCTGTGTGTCTGTCTGTATGTACATACAGACAGACACACTCCATGTGCGAGTGTGTGTGTGTGTATGTACGTGTGTGTGTGTGTGTGTGTCTGTCTGTATGTATGTATGTATGTACGTGTGAGTGTATATAGGAGAATGATATTTGATGAAGGAAGAAATATAGCAAAATTATTATTATTATTTAGTATATAAGAGAAATCATGTCTTCCAGTCGATATATATTCAAATACCTCCATGAAAGATGCATTCTGACGTCACACACACACACACACACACACACACACACACACACACACACACACACACACACACACGGAGGGACTGCTGTCTTCATGACGTCACACATTAAGCCACGCCCACCTCCCTTGAGTTAGTAATAATTATTTACGTTATTTCTTCGTTATTCTCGGCCTGGTTTGATTTTTTGTCTAAGTTGTAATGTTTTGTTTAGTTTTCCATGAGCAGCGAGGTGTGAGAGAGTGTGATATTGTTAATACTGAAAAGTAGCTTCCATTATGTTGCAATGACGTCACAGTTACGTCATACTAGGCTCTCAACATTTGTAAATAAAATCATTAATATCTTAATAATTAATCAATATACACGCTAAGGTTTTGGGTCTATGACGATCGGGAAACTTAATTAGATTATAAAAATGTAAAGATATTGGTACACAAAGCTGTCTACGTTGAGAAATATACTGATTTGTGAAATATATATATTTTTTTATATTAACGATCTTAAATGATTATTGTTTGGTACACTACACGAACGTAATAATACTAAATGGGACAAAATAACACAAATTTGTACCATAATATCAATATCACATTATAAATACAATAACTTCAGTGAAATCAGTGAAAAAAAAAGTCTAAAACGGTTACTTCTAAGATATTGACCAAAAAAAAAAGATGCAGTTTGAATTAAATGAAACGTAACATTTCGCTCACCCTTCTTGTTGTTGTCGTTGTTTTTTTCTTGTTGTCCTCGTTGTTTCTTGTTGTTTTCCTCGTGTTGTTGTCGTTGTTTTTTGTTGTTTGAAGGGAGGAAAATGGCCGATGTCAAGGAGTGAAAAATGAGAAAAATTCGTCGAAAAGAAAGTGGTTTATTTTTCGTTTTGTAAGGATGGGAATTGATGTAGATGTTTATGAAAGGTTATTTAGAGGTATTAATTATTGATATTAGCTACGTATAAAGCTTATTTCTTCCTCTCTCTCTCTCTCTCTCTCTCTCTCTCTCTCTCTCTCTCTCTCTCTCTCTCTCTCTCTCTCTCTCTCTCTCCTCTCTCTCTCTCTCTCTCTCTCTCTCTCTCTCTCTCCTCTCTCTCTCTCTCTCTCTCTCTCTCTCTCTCTCTCTCTCTCTCTCTCTCTCTCTCTCTCCTCTCTCTCTCTCTCTCTCTCTCTCTCTCCTCTCTCTCTCTCTCTCTCTCTCTCTCTCTCTCTCTCTCTCTCTCTCTCTCTCTCTCTCTCTCTCTCTCTCTCTCTCTCTCTCTCTCTCTCTCTCTCCTCTCTCTCTCTCTCTCCTCTCTCTCTCTCTCTCTCTCTCTCTCTCTCTCTCTCTCTCTCTCTCTCCTCTCTCTCTCTCTCTCTCTCTCTCTCTCTCTCTCTCTCTCTCTCTCTCTCTCTCTCTCTCTCTCTCTCTCTCTCTCTCTCTCTCTCTCTCTCTCTCTCTCTCTCTCTCTCTCTCTCTCTCTCTCTCTCTCTCTCTCTCCTCTCTCTCTCTCTCTCTCTCTCTCTCTCTCTCTCTCTCTCTCTCTCTCTCTCTCTCTCTCTCTCTCTCTCTCTCTCTCTCTCTCTCTCTCTCTCTCTCTCTCTCTCTCTCTCTCTCTCTCTCTCTCTCTCTCTCTCTCTCTCTCTCTCTCTCTCTCTCTCTCTCTCTCTCTCTCTCTCTCTCTCTCTCTCTCTCTCTCTCTCTCTCTCTCTCTCTCTCTCTCTCTCCTCTCTCTCTCTCTCTCTCTCTCTCTCTCTCTCTCTCTCTCTCTCTCTCTCTCTCTCTCTCTCTCTCTCTCTCTCTCTCTCTCTCTCTTCTCTCTCTCTCTCTCTCTCTCTCTCTCTCTCTCTCTCTCTCTCTCTCTCTCTCTCTCTCTCTCTCTCTCTCTCTCTCTCTCTCTCTCTCTCTCTCTCTCTCTCTCTCTCTCTCTCTCTCTCTCTCTCTCTCTCTCTCTCTCTCTCTCTCCTCTCTCTCTCTCTCTCTCTCTCTCTCTCTCTCTCTCTCTCTCTCTCTCTCTCTCTCTCTCTCTCTCTCTCTCTCTCTCTCTCTCTCTCTCTCTCTCTCTCTCTCTCTCTCTGTTATCTATGGCATATCTCTCGAGTATATATATAGCAATTATTATTATATTTCCTTATAACTACTGATAACATATATATTTAATTGAATATATATGTGTGTATAGTGTATATATTGTATACATTCACAATATATAGATATTGCATTAAATGTATTAATTATAAAATTGAGAAGGAAGGAAAAGGATGAAGAAAAAAAACTATTTATTCAAGGATGAACTGATTCTAGTTCATCTATATCACTAGCCTCTCTCTCTCTCTCTCTCTCTCTCTCTCTCTCTCTCTCTCTCTCTCTCTCACTGTTGGGCTTAATTTTACACTTAATTATTGCACCGCTATGGTAATTAAATGAGTAATTATCCTTATCATTCCTTCCTTGCTTTCTCCGTGTATACTTACAGTGATATACAGACCATGTAAGTGATGACACACACACACACACACACACACACACACACACACACACACACATATACGTGTCTGTCTGTATGTATGTATATTTTTCTTCTGTATTCTGTCCATAGTGTCTGCATGACATTTCATAGTGACACTATTTCATCATCATCATTATTATTACTCATGTAGGAAAACAAATGAACGCTTAGATTGAGCAAGAAAATAATAGTGTCAGTGGCCACACCTCATTAAAAGAATGTAATGCAGTACTTTTATTGCAGTGTCAAGCTCCATCAAGAGGATATGATAGCTATCGGTAACCCGCGTAAACTCCTACACACGACACATTACCCCGTAAGGAACACACATAGTCTTAACGTCCACGAATATTCATGTAATGACTGTTACAGTTCAAAGCAGTTGATAACTAAGCCTTACGACACGTTTAACCATCTTACAGACCCTCGTGGATGTGTAGAATTGACCTCAACATATGGTGTATTTTTGTCATTTTTGCTACTCCGGGAAATTTTTTGCAAAATTTCCTCTTCGATTTTGTTGTTTTTAAACTATGTTGTACATGGGAATAATGTAAGACTTTCAGCTTAGTTTCAGTTAATTTCACCCTAAACTTTTATTGCTATAAAGGAATTTATTTAGGTTAAAACCAATGATAAAATCAGTATGGTGGATCTAATACTTTACCAATGTTGATGGAAAAGATATCAGATATTCCTTATGAAATTACCAACTAATAAACAAAGCACTATGTTCAATTGGTATCTTAGCTTAGAAGCTAATATTGTTTGTTTAATGATATCATTATTTTAGTAAATAACTATTTTTCATGAGATAGATACCGATCAAATATAACAAAGAGTTATGTTGTGAAATCATAAATATTTTTCTCTTTCTTTTAAACCCTATCCCATTCCAATCCTGCGTCTAGTTTCGTTTTTCGTTATTTATAATCTAAGTAATTTACGTGAGAACGTAATATATATTTTCTTAATACTGTGTTTATCGGTACTTGTTACA